>BMAV01016836.1:0-18499 GCA_019973955.1 Trichonephila inaurata madagascariensis
TGGAAAATATAATTATATAAAATAGCAATATAAAATAACAGTGAAGAAGTACTAGAACCTACATTGCTAAAAACGGGAAGAAATTGGTTCACCAGACACAACAAATGTAGAAAAAAAAAGTTTTTGGACCGGGCCTATTATGATTTCAAAATGTCCTAATTGGCCCAGTGAATTAGGGTTAGCAATGTTTTCGGACCCTACCTTCCTTTAAGCGAAACTTTCGACATAATGGGAAAAAAAAAAAAAAAAAAAAAACCAAGTTAAAAAAGTTAAGCCTAATACAACACATGGAAAAAAAAACTTGATAATATATTAAAATGAAAAAAAAAAAGAAACAATAATGAATGTCTCTAAGAGGGAATAAAAATAAATAAATTAAATTAAAAATTTAAAAAAAACTTCTGTAAAAAAATTAGAAAATAAAAAAATTAAACCCCAAATAGAAAAGCTCCCTACTGAAATGACGAAAAAATTCGAAAGCTTTTCGGAAAAAGGAAAAAATAAGGGCCCACCTAGATTTTTTTTTGCGGTTAAAAAAAACCACTAAGTTTTTTTAAAAATAAACTAAAAAAGGAAGTTTTAAAAACGATAATGAAAAAATTTTAAAGAATAGATAAATTCAAAAAAAAAATATATAAAAATAAATAAACTTGGATATTATATACTAAACGATATATTGCAATTAAAATAGGCACTTACAAATTTTTTTTTTTTTTAAAAAATAAACTAAATAAAAGGAATTTTAAATAAATTAAGGAACTAAGATAAAAAAATATTTAATTAGAAATAGAAATATATTTATAAATAAATTTACTTGGATAATTGTATTCTAAACAATTATTGCAAATATTCACAAAAGTACTTTTTTTAAAATGTTATCAGTAACTAGATCATTGTTTCTTTTATAAAATTTAAGATAATATTTCTAAATATTGATAGGTGTAGGTTATTTCCCCCAAAAAGGCTTTTTTATAATGTTAAAATTAAGTCAGGTCTTTTATCAAAATATTACTTAATAGCAAATTATTTTTAAACCCTGATTGAAGGTCCAAAAAGTTAGCTGACTCAGTATTATAATTAGTTTTTACTAATTTTAAATAGTGGGGATAATAGTTAAGGTTAGGAACAGTCTACTATATTACTAAACATAATTAAGTCATCTATGTATCTAAAAAAGTAACAAGATTCATAACTAATACTTTCATTTTCATAAAAATGCAAGTAGATATTTGCTTAGCAGTTTCTAGCTGGCCCCCCTTGTGGTAAACCTTTAATTTGCTGATAATAAGTGTTTTAATGGAAAATATAATTTTCTTTTAATACTAATTCAATAATAGAAATATATTTATCATATTTTAATATCCTAATATATATATATATATATATATATATATATATATATATATATAGGAAATTTATAAATATTCAATTAAAGAAATTTCATAAAGTATAAAATTATATCAAAATTATCTGTATTATTAAATTACCACTAATACCGTTTATTATAAAAATACTGTTAATTTTACAGTGGATTCTTTCGCATTACAAGGCTAGGAATCCTTTTTGTGGATTTCAAATGTAACGCACCCAAATTAAATTAAAATTTTTAACATTTTACATGTGTTAACTTGATGAGTTATCTTCCTACGGTTTCTTGAGGGATAATTTTTTTAAGAAAGAAGATAAGTGTGAGATCATCATTTAAATGTGATTTCTGAAATGTTAAAATCATTTTGGAAATCTTGTATAATACTAATATTCTGCTAAATAGGTTGAGTGATTAACATCGCATTTTGAAGCTACACAAGGCATATTTTTGTTTGGAGATCATAGTTGTGGGCCTGCCGACTGAGATGGCATTGTAATCTTCAAAATTCTACGCAACACAAAATGAGCCTTGCCACATTTATGATTGGTCAGCTCGCGTACTTGGTGGGTCTTCTAATGTCCTTTCGAAATACATTGCACTTTTTAAAACGGGCTACAGATATTTACAGAGCATGTGGCTGCATAAGAGACTCCACTCACTTCAGAAACAAGTATCTAAATTGTAATTCAACATAAATACACTGTTTTTTACTAACAAAGAGCTCTGTGGGAAACTAGAATATACAAAGTGTCTTATCTTATTCGGGAGAGTCCACAGTGACCCATGACTCGAATTCAAGACTGAACAATAGCAATGTCGGGATATACAAACAGAAGATACTACTTTAAAAATTATTAAAATTGAAATAAAAGTTATTGAATACCTGGTATTTAATTATTCATATATTTTCAATTGAATATTTTGAAAGTATAAAGATCTATGGGGAGTAAAAATCTCAATAGAATTTATTTTATGACAACGATTTTCATATTACTGAAATTAGCTTGTGAGATATTATATTAATATCTGTATTAAAATATACATTAATTCTATACACATTATTACTGTTAAAATATATTAGTAAAGATTTTATAACTCTGATATAATATATGTTTATTAAAATAGTTTAAATAATTAAATAAATATTTTTTTTTTTTTACTTTTTAAAACATTTTAGGATTTAATTATTGTTTCAAATCCTACTATTAACTCACACTCTCTATTTATTTATTTATTTAATTATTCATTTATTTATTTATTTATCTTGGTGAAATTTTCAATCGTTAATAAAATATATTTTAAAGCCCTCGATTGAGCAGAAATTTTTATATGAGAATTATATTTTGGATGATAATACAATAATTTAATTATAGTATAAAAATTAATTGATTAGAACAAATTATTTAAAATTACAAATACGGCCACGTTGGCGACTTAGCGACAATTTTGGCGACTTGTGTCAAAACTTCAAAGGTTTTTTTTTTTGTCACGTTTTAATGCATTTAATTGAATTGAAATTTTATATACACGATTGCTTTGGATGACAATACGATAACTTAGTAATAATTTATATAGTACACTTAATGTTGTGATTCTGTCGTAGTAATGCAGTTTATAATTGTAACTATTTAATAAAAGTGGCGAAATGTGTCTTTGATCTAAGTAGGAATTAAATTAAAAAATTATTTTTACATTATTTATATTACTTGTTAGTACTTCTTTTGTTTTAAATACTTCAAAAAAACTTTTACTTGTACTTTGTTTTATTTAAACTACTTATACTTACTATATAAAATATCTTTTTAAGAATCAATCAGATGTAATTTATTTCAGTTTTAAATCTTAAGTGCATAATTTAGATGGCTGTTTTATGAATATACGGATAAAAAAGTATTTTTTCCCATCTAACAGATTTTTTGAAATCGTGAATGCAATGCTAATTCTATGAATCTAGAGGAATGCATCTATTTAAAACAACACAGTGTACATCCAAAGGGTGTAAAAGCAACAAATAGTTTGCCTGGACGTATATTTAATCTTTGTTTTAGAAAGGGTACATGTTGATTTTTAATTATTTTATGAGGTGTGTTCTCTGAATGCTTAACAATTTTCTTAGTAATATTTAAGAGTAAAAAAAAATGCAATTCTAAATAAACCTTAATTTATGTTTTGCTTTTTGAATTCATTTTACTGCACTGAAATTGATGCTTCAGTCTGGGTTTTCAGGATGAAAATAGAAATACCATTGGAATTTATAATGCGTTTTTGTGAATGCGAGGTAAAAACCTTAACCTAAATTACAACATATTTTTAAGATGTCGTCATGCGAAGTTTAAAAAAGAGCGATTCACTAGAAATTAAGAAAACATGAATTAAATGAGTTCAGTTTGCTTCAGGAGGTAACATAAGTGACCACCGGTTTTAATATAACAGTATTATTTTTTTTTATTTCTGAGATCAGAAATTCGTAAGAAAATACTGTTAAGTTGGTTTTCTATAAAACAAAACTCATGAATAATTCTATCACCTATAAAATTCATTTAATGATATAACTTCTCCATATTTGAAACATTTGTGTGTTTCTGATAGTAACAAAACTAGCCTGTTACTTGAGAATTTATTACATAAAGCAAAGAACTATCTCATTAAGGGTGGAATACATTATCTATTACAGCAAGAGAAAATAAAAATGTTGAGAAAAAAAAACGACTTTCTCTAATTACGTTTTAATTATTGAGTTTAAGAACGAGATCTTAGGTGGAAAAAGCTGTCTAGAATAAAACTGTTCTGATTTATTAAAAGTATTCGCATAGACTCTTAATTATTGATTAATGAAAAGCCACAGGTACTTAGTGGGGAAAATCTTTTTCAAAATCAAATTATTTTATATAAAGAGATAGTGAGGTGTTGATGGTGGTTTGTTGAAAGAAATAATGTTGACTGAAAATAGCGAAAAAAATAACTTTATTATTGAACCAAATTAATTTTACTTTTACTACATTGTGCTGGTTATCAGATTGCAACGTGAAGAAATACAAAAATATCAAAACAATATTTATTACAGAAATAACACAAATTACGAGAATTAGAAATAATTGAAGAAAATATGGGTGAAAACTAGATTTATATGAGGGTAAGAAGCTAGATGAGATCGTATTAGAAAGTGTTTCTGTCACAGTGCAACCAATCTCTCTGCAACATGCTTCGGTAGCATGCGATGAGAAAGAGGCTTCCGGGTGATTTTTGATGGGGTACATGAGAGTCCACATGGTGCCATCATGCATTGCTAGAGGTCTGAGCAGCCGGAAAGGAGTAGTGGTGCCAGGCCAATTGTCTCCAATTATAGATTATATGTGTTCGTTAAGCATATAGATCAGAGAAAGTATTGAGGCAGCAAAGCGATGATATGCAAAGAAACTGTGACGGGGACTTATCACGATTTCCATAATTTGTCCTCTTGAGTTCTATGGGGCCCGGAAAGTAGCGAATTGCACTGAAACCAACTCAAGAGAACGTGTGTATGCGAGGTAGGAATTATATATACTCTGTTGGAATGTTGGCATTCGCGGGGTCATAAGTGGATAGAAGTAATGCTAGAAATTGATCGCTAAGTGATGTGAGATAAGGTCTAGAAGAGGAGTCTTCATTCTCGTAGTTGGCCTAACAGTGCCGGTGTAGATAGGTCAAAAGTGGCTCCGAGACCAACGGAGCATTGCCTAAGACTGAGTCAGCCAGATTAAAGGTGAAGTGACGTTGTACGGACCGTATCTGTTTACCCAGGAAATAGTGGTAAACTAATTCATCTAAACTATAAGCATAGTGCGGATACTATAAAGTTAGGTATTAATATATAAATATAGATTTAGTTGTTAAGTGTGCTAATTATCAGTAATACGTGTTGCGTCTACTCACTCGTAATCAATATCCTCCTAGAATAATATTGTTGTTATATTATAAATATCAACTAAGGTCTTAATAAACTGATTTTTGAGTGGTTTCCTTCTTTCGCTTCCTGGAGCAGGTCCTTTAATAGTGGGGAGGCAGGTGTCCCCGACGGAACCACAAAAACTGGAACATTAAATACTACGTCTGATCAAATACTGTCCTGTAAAAATGTAATCTGAAAGTAATAAAGGACAATAGAGCTCAATACCTTAAGCAATAGATGCGAGAAATGAATCCATTACCACTCAAAACGATAATACTAGGTGGAAGGCTAGAAAAATCCATTGTTCAGCAACATCTGTCTACAATTGTCCATATCCGCCGTTAAATGAAGCATTTAAGGAAGAAAAAGTCTGTGGTTTCGAGACAAAAATATTCGAAACGATGAACGTTTTGTGTGTATTTCACTGTGCGATCATCAATGCCAAATGTTTCATGCAGACATGATTTGCTGTCAAATAGACTGTACGTGATTTAGCGGGTGCTCTGATATTGGCAGAACTATTCCTCATTTTTCATGAGCACAATAAGTTGTCACATTACTAGTAATTGGTTCCACGACCTTGATGCAGTCGATCGCCCGAACGATCTCTCCCTCCTGTATTTATAGATTACAGATCCGCATCAATGTTAATTAATAACATTCATTAAAAACAATGTTTTTTTTTTAAGCAAACTGCCTTCCCTCGAAATCAGAAATGTGCTTGAATAACGTTTATTTCATCGTGCTTGAATAACGTAACTTTGAAGTTGATTACGCTTAACATCAGCACAAATAATTATTTGCATATTATCTGTTGTTTTTTTTTAATCTGTGCTGAAACAATAATAAGTTCTATATTGAATAGCGGTACACGGACGGGAAAAATTTCAAACGGCTTAGATTATTTAAATTTTAGGTGACCAGAACTTTAATTTAGTTCTAAATTTGTCTAACCACACTCTTTTGAAATATTTTGTTAAATGTTATTGTTAAACTCTTACTACGCATTTTTTAGATTTGCTTTAAAACCGCCAGTGAGTCAAATGTCACCTTCTTTCAATAAGTAATTAAATTTAACCCCATGAAATAAGAAATTTCTGAATGATTTTTTTTTTTAAAAATATAATAATTTTTAAAATAAATTAATTTATTATATATTAAGAAATTATTGTATTTCGTTCTGATACTAGTTTCATTGTTTCTTTTATTTTATAGCAAAAAATATGATACATATTCCATATATAATCATTTCATACTACATATTTAATCATTTCAAACTGATACGCACTAATGTTATATTTATAAAAAAATATGTTTTTGTACGTAGGAAAGTATACTAGTAAATATTTTATATGTGATAGATTTTAAAAAAATATTTTTAACCAACCATAGATAAATTAAAACATTTATTTTAAATTTACAAATTCCTCAAGTGTAAGTTATTCAGATTTATTAAATAAATGTAGATGAAGGTGAAAATGTCGATAAAGGAAATTTTTTTGACAATGTATAACTGCAAGCGACGCATTTAATCACAAGTGCACACACAGAAAAAAACATCAACAGAAATATAAATTATTTACTTATAAAATTATTTACAAGTGTGTCTTTTTAACAGCAGTTTCGATATTTTCAGCTGAAAGAATTTTGTGAAATTAAAAGTAATAGATATTATTTAGTGTCAGTAAGGTTACTGTTTGCCGGTATGTAAATATTTTAGGTTTTTTTCATGCATGTACTGCTCCATCTGATATTTAAATACCAAATATTCTACCTCCAGTCACTCCATCAATTCTACTAAATGAAGTTCACTATGTTCAGCTTTTGTTTCTGTATTGACACTGGGGGATGAAATGCTTAGCAATTATTGCCAGTACTTCTAAAATGAACTGAATGTAAACTATTTATATTCTCTATTACGTATATTTCTAGTGTTCGAGACTCAAAACGCTATTGTGTGCATGCATTTCGATGTAAATAATGTATATTTTAGCTTAAAAAATTTACACCCATTCCACTAAAACACTAAATAATAAAATAATGTGCCACATTTTATTGTAATTATGTAGACGCTATTTGAACACAATTGGATGAACACGAAAATGTAATAAAAGAAAGAAAAGAAAAGAAAAAATGTTTATCTATCGTAAGAAAAATTAGAGGAAGAAAAAAAATATATTTGTTCCTTGCAAGTTTTTTTTTTTTAAGGGATTGGAGGATAATTTGTGGATAAGTATAAAAAAAAGACATGAAAGTGAGTGGACATTACGGAATGCAGCTTGTTACACAGCTTGTAAGTCTACAATTTCAAATGATGTTAGAAAAATTTTGAAAGACTTCAAATGATCTTCTTAAAAGATCTGGCTAGTATTTCAGTTGACTGAATGTTCTTTTTGGATAATTAGAGTGTTTTAATACTCTCTCTCTATATATATTTAATACTTTTAATATTTTAAAAAATCTTATTTTTTATTTCAATGCTTAGATCCACTTTTATTTTAGTTTTAAGCATTTTGATTTGTATATCAGATAAAATGATGTATAATTTAAACTATAAAATTTAATTATTAAGTATTATCTAATTTTTATAACATATACTCTACATCTTTGTTCCTGAAACTTTTTATCCCCGCGGACTAATCAACATTGAATAGTTCGCCCGCTAAGGGGGAGGACGTTGATTGTTTATATTTTAGATTGTTTTGTTTTAATAATTTTATTTTACTTGTGTGTGTATTTAAACGTGTCTTCGGAATAAAATTTAGCTACACCAAAAATGAATATAGTGATTTAACAAGGAATATAAAGTGATTTTCACAAAAAGTTGCCCAAAAGCAAGAAAAATATGCCGCAGTAAATAAAATGGAAATAGTTTAATGTTTCTTGTATGGACCAGTAGTATTTGATCTATGGTCCGGGGTTTGGAGACCATTGTTCTACATGAAGAAGATAAAAAGAATAAGATTAAATTAACAGAAGTTGGCTTAAATTTCCCTAGAAATGCAAAATATTGTTTTGTTTTGTTTCGAAATATTTAATAAAACAAATTTAAGTAATATTTTAGACTAATAAAACTGCACTTAAGCATTCAGTTACAAAGTTTTAGGTTTATACTTAGTATCATTAAATTGAAACATTCTGCATTAGTTTAAAAAGATATAAACGGACTTTTTTTGCAACAAAACTAAGCATCAATGTGGTCTTTGTTTAAAATATAATGTTTCTTAACATCAATAAATAATGAATATTTCTTTATAGAAAAGAAATTTCAATTTTCCTCACATTTTGGATATTTTTTTTTTTTTTTTGTGTGTGTGCAAACAAATGGATTTTAATGTATTTTAATTTAAAGGATTATTTAAAGTAATTTCACATGAAAATTATTTTAAGTAAGCTTAAATTTACTTGAGTGTATTTTGCTAAACAAGGAAATTTCTGTTTGAGATTTAAGATTTAAAAAAAAAATATGGCAAGTATTTAATAAAATATATAAAGTAATGTTACGAGATTTCTTAGATCTTAATATGCTTGTTAATCATCATGAAAAAAAATTAGCTATGAATCAGTTTTCTTTAATTAAGGTATTCACTTCTTCACAAGTAAATAGCATGGAAATTAAAATAAAAAAGCAATTATAAAATGTATGCAGGTACTCCAAGTATTCTTTATTTACCTGTTATATGTGAAATGTTGTTCTTTCTTTTACTTTTATGGCTTTTATTTTTACTATGCACGATAAAAATCACAATTCCAGTGAATAATTTAATTAAGAGAAAATATACTTACCTACATTCAAGGACTTTTCAATTTTTCCTTTTGATAATTTGAGAAAAAAATCAAGTAAAACTAAAAAGAAAATGATTCCATGTGTGCGTGACCTTAATAAAGGACATAAATCTCAGACACTTTTCGCTAACAATACAGGAATGTTATTTTCCAGCAGAACTGTCATATTCTGTTCACGTTATTGTCGTTTTGCTGTAGTTTGATGATTTACAAATAGCATTTTGAACTTTTTTTCTTCCTTGTGTCTTTTGACAAGGCGAGGGTGCTTTGTTATGTGGCTTCATAATACATACAGTTCTTTAGGCAGCATTTAAAATTTCAGTTTAACTCAAACGTTTCTTGTCTATCACTTTTCTCATATTTACCGCGCTATCTTGATTAACATGCAATATTTCAGCAGGGGCATCAATTGCTTGATCAGTTTCAACTTCCTTCAACAGAGATCACAGAAGCCCGTTTTTTTTTTTTATTCTGCTCATTTACATTTATAAACCATAATAAGTAGTACAACACAGCAATCAAAACTATAAAGCTGTTCATAGGGGAAAGTGTAGCATGTTCATAGAAAATATTTTTGAACAAAAGTGGTCGCGCAGGGAACTCGATTAAAACAAAGTTCCTTGATTGTGCAAATAAAACGTTTGCCACTCTCAAAAGAAATATTTGTTGAACTTAAGTTCATTTGGTTTCCCATTAAGAATGTCTACTGTCATGGTCACTGTTAACGAATAAACAGTTTTCTCCCAAAATTAACGATTTCGTGAGCCTGGGTTGACTCAGCGCCTCATGTGACCGTCCCCATGTTTAAAGTGTATTCAATTAAAACTATCGATGTCAGTTCTAAAAAATAATTACAGTAGTAAAAAACGTTTTCCTTATGTATTATATATTTCAGAATACTCACAAAAAATACACATCTTGGCTAAATAATCAGCTAAAAGTGCTCAACAATAGCATCGCTTATAATAAAACTCATTCACATGGAAAAAAAAAGCAACGGAAAAATATTATTTAAAACTTTCTTAAGAGAAAAAGAGATGGAGTGAAACATATCAGTAAGTTTGATGGTCAAATATATGATAATCAAAAGTAGTATTTTAGGGGTTAAAAGAAACATAATAAAAAAATCTCTCATCATGGGATTACAGCAAAGGAAACAAAATGTCTTTTTTATTTGGTTATAGGGTCAAAGAAAGCTAATGAGCGTTTGAAGTGGAATCTTTTATTGTTGATGATCACCAGATGATATATATATAAATTATATTAGTGTAAATGTGTATTTTTTATTATGTCAGAAAGCAATTTGTTTTACTTCATTCCCAAAAATTATTTTTAAACTTAGCACACTTTCAATATGCTGCTTCCTGCCGGGTTGTAGCCTCCAGGGAGCGCGCCCCACAGTTCGAGAAATGCTGCCTTAACCACTATTTTTTTTTCATTCATAATAATTTGCATTTCCAACCAATTTAAATATGAAAAATTAAGTATAAAGCAATATTATTATATTTAATCGATTTAAAAAAGCATTATGAGCAACATTAGGTTGCCATTAATGGCACAAATTTGTTGGTTTTCTAATGACGCAGAATCTAAAAAATATTGCAAATTCAATGGAGGTCGGTTGTCACATAGCAAGTAGACTCTAGAATTGGAATAATAGATTTTAACAGAAGGAGAAAAATTCTGATTTCAGTTAATCGTAATTACGTCAATCTTTCTTCCTGTCTATCTTCAGAATTATCTTCCCATTCGAATAACCTTGAGCTCTATAATTTATATATTTTTTAATTTAAAAAGTTTTCAGAATATGCACCTTTTAAAATATAAACACAATATTTTTTACCATGCTAAACTTTAAAACTCGAATACTCTGGAAAATGAATACAAAAAAATTTTAAATTTAAATTAATTTGTTTCAAAAGATTTTTAATTGATATTTCACTGAATAATTTTTTTATGTACACTTTATTTTAAATTTTAAAATTTATGCTTTTCAAAGAAACACTTATAAACTATAAATATTTCAATTCACATGCTATACATTTATTGTAAAAATTTAAAAGAAAAAAAATTTTAAAAATTTTTTTTAAAAAAAAATTTTACTTTTTCTTTTATTTAGGGAATTCAGTTTTATGATGGAGATAAATTAAAAAAAAAATATATTCGTAACATAAAACTCGAAAAAAACCAAAAATATTTGAAACAGAACTCATTTATTTTATTTTGGGTTTTTTACAATTCCGTAAAGAATATCAAAGTATTTAAAACCACCCGAAAATGTTTTTTTAATAGATTATTGGTTTTCCTTCTTTTTTTCAATTTACAACGCTTTTTTTTTAAAAAATTCATTCACAAAAAAACAAGGAAAAAAAAAAGTTTATTCAAAAAAAAAAAAATTTAAAAAAATATCTCGCACTTTATTTGTTAAAAAACTTTTTAAAAATCTTTTTAATGTGACATGTTTGTGAATGTTTAGTTTCAGTTTCTTTTAAAAAAAAAAAAGAAAAAAAGTTTCAGGACAAAGTAAAATATGATTTTTATATCGGGTAGGTAACTCCCAACAAGTATATGAAAAATTAAACCATGTTTCTTCAAAAGCAAAAACTATTTCTGAAAAGGTTTTTTTCATCTATAAATTAAAGTTTGTATTTTATCATGATTAAAAAAAACTTTTTTTTCCCCAATATAGGTTAAAATTTAAAAGTACCGTATAATATAAAAGCTTAAAATATTTATGATATTTAGTGTCATTGTTGAAACGTATATAAAATTATTTTAAGAATATTATTACAATAAAAAAATTAGTAAGTACAATATTTTAACAAAAAATGAACATAGAATGATCAATTTTCGAAACAGTCTCCTTTTATGAAAAATGCTTCTATTATAATAATATTTTTCCTGTGTATAGCTCAAATCGAACAGAGGCTTAACTAACATTTTTGAAATATATAACTTAGAAGTTGATTTATCCATATTTTACTTCAACAGAGTATAGATAAATTTTTAGAAAAAAACGCCAATAATTATTTCGATTGGTACTAATTCTAAAGATAACGTGAATTTTTCAAAAATCATAGTTTAGAGTCTCTGGAGAAGTTTTTATTTTATATAAGCACACAAAATATTATTATTGTAGAAGCATTTTTTATAAAATAGAACGTTTTGAAAAAAGTGTATTATAAGTTAATTTTTTGCCAAAATATTGTATTTAAACAATTTTTTTTTGCCATAATGTCCTTCAAACAATTTTATACATATATTCTATTCTAAGTGATACTAAATATAATGAAAAGTATCCATTTATGCGCTTTTTTTAAAATCATGGTTCCGAACGTAGTCGGATACTTTAATGCAGTGCTTCTCAAACTTTCAATATTCGCGACCCAGTATTCAATCATATATTTCATCGCGCCCCCTCCATACAATGACAATGTATTGAATTCTTTAATACTACTCTTTGAGCATATAAACGTCTCTTACATCCAAAGCATTAATTTTCTGGACGTATATATACGTCCTTCCAAAATATGTACTTTTCTGTACAATGCTATCCACAAAATTATTCAGAAAGCTTGTGAAGATACGGTAAGTACTTTATTAAGTGTTTACAGAAGGATTTATTTTAGAGAGGATTTACGTTTATAAAAAGGAATGCATTCAGCGTCTACGTGAAAAATGATGGCATTGGGGAGCAAATAACAGCAACTTTTAATCGGCAGTTAAAGTTGTTGTAAACCATTTTAATTAACAAGATAAGTATTGAGTACAAGTCTATGGGGCCAATGGTAATTATCAAACTTGTTCTTAACTTAGTATTGTTAAACTAATTACAAAATACATTGTGTACAATACTGATATATTTATAAGTGTATTATATGTAAATGTGTATTTCATTTTTTATTACGTTAGAATGTATTTTGTATGTTTATTTTCAGTAAATTAATAATTTTTTTAAATGATTTTTTGTTTTCGACTTTTCAATATGCTCGCGCCCCCCTCGTAGAGTTATCACGCCCCTTTAGGGGGCGCGCCCCACAGTTTGAGAACCACTGCCTTAATGGTTCATGCGAAAGTTTTTATCTTTATGCTATTAAAATTAAGTTCTAATGGTTTAAATATAACTCAAACAGTTTTCTTATAGTAATTGTAAGCATAATAAAAAACCTTTAAATTTTAAGAGGTATATATATGTATTTCTAAAAAACTTAAATGCACTCAGGTCATTCTGAAGACAAATATATAAAGCTAAAATAACTTTATAACTTCAATTTCGAAATTTTTCCTGTCTTACAATTTGAAATATCAAAATCAACATCTGAATTCTACATATTTCAAGCTAAATTCTTATTAACTGCATGGTAATAATGAAACTTGTTTCACAGGATGATATGAGGTTCAAAGCATCAATTTTTTCCGATTTGTCTTAGTCACATTAACTCTTGGCTTCCAAAATCATTGTTTTACGTTATTCCTGGCACAAAATCTTGAATATTAAATAATTTTAAATATTTTGGATAAAAATTACTAAAAATTTACCTTCATTAGACTATAAGATGCGTGTTTATACTTAAATTAAGCAAACTTACATAAACATATTTGGATATTATTATGAAAGGCAATTCAACTCTTATAATTTGTAACTTTTTTTTAATTTTATAATTTAATAACTTCTTCTATTAATTATGTGTTAACATTATTGAGTTCATTGAATAAAAAATGGGGGAGGGGATTAGAATTATATTTTTCAACTTTAAATCTATTACTGTGAAAGAAAGTACTAAATATTCTTATATAAATATAGCACACTCATTAACTTTTTTATTATTTCTCATAACTCATCATGTAAATGAAAGGTTTATATATTTCAGTGCATTACTCTTTTTCAATGAACATTCCATTTTTTAAATTAATATTTACTAAGCCCTAAAGTACATTGCATTTTCTTATTTTAATACGTAACGTTTTAACCTGGAATTTAGTAAAAAAGTATTCATGAATAACAATATATGTTATACAAGAATAAAGTCACCATTTTTATGGTCATTACACATATAACTTGAAATAAGACGATTTTCGGTTTAAAAAAATTCTTGTTATGATAACTATTTAGTTGTGATTTTTACTACTGTCTTTTTTTCCTGTGAAGTTGTTGAATAACTAAGTTTACCTCAAAATGGGACTTTTTATTTTATTTTATTCTGTGTGTGTGCTTATGACCACATGACAAAAGTGATAACTTTAAATTTTGTAATGTTATTTCAGGGTTAGTTCGGTTAATAAAAAACAAAGAATATTAGTATTGTCCTATAAAATTATTTATTCATATGTATGTACTCATAAAGTAATATTTGTGCGCACAACATACAATATTTGTGAATTAATTGAATTCTAATTAGAAAACAATAGGTTTATGGTAGCTGAAATAGTTTATAAATACTTAAGATTCAAAAGTTTATTAAAATATCTTTAAAAAAAAGTCCATCAAGCTTTGTTCCGTACTTCCTCGTGCTTTTATTTGGATCATTTGACATAATTAAATTGAATTTTGATTTTTAAAAAATAAACTAAAGGTTTTGATATGTCTTTTGAAAAATCTACTTTAAAATTCCCACTTAAAATCATAGGTAATTTGTTCAGAAAACCCAATCCGGCTTTGTGAGTTTTGGTTGTAATTTAACAATATTCAATTCTATCCATGAACTAATTTAAGCAAAAGAATAGTAAGACAGGTAGTTCATTGGGCAGAGAGGAATCTTGGTCAAAACCTTTAAAAATTGATTAAAGCAGAAGATTTATATCACATAATCTCTAGCTTATACTTGCTCTTTTATCATTGTATGGCAGTTTTGTATAAATATATTCGGTGCTACTACAAGGTAAGTCTCCTTAATTATATTTTGTTTTCTTGCATTTAAATTATTTAATGCAAATTTTTCTTAATACTTTTATACTTAATTTTGTTATTTTAGTTTTTAATTTTTTTAATTTTTTTTTTTTTTTTTTTAGATTCAAGGTATATTTAAGTAATGTGATTAATAGAACTATTTGTTCATTGTTATTCTGATTCGCTTACAAAAATAGATTTTTATTCTTGAATTCACTGTAAAATGGCTAGTGATAATTAAACTATTTAATTAGTTCTACAAAAATGTATCCTTTTTCTACATTTTATTCTTAATTTTAGTGTAGGATTTTTCTCTCTCTTTCTCTCTATCTAAGCCTATTTTTTAAAAATATTATATGCTTCATTTTCATGTTTCAACTAGGATTAGAAAACATCCCGCATTCACGTGGTGTCCCCATTTACATCAAAACTAGGAACTTTACTTTTATGGCGTATTGGTAGGGGGTCAAGCTACCGAATTTCTATCGTTTAGGAGTGGTGAGGGAGGTTAAACGTCCTTCCTTTTCTTCTTAGGGGTGTGTATGTCGCGGACGACCTTATACGGAAGAGATTTCCGATTTATGATGAAAAAACCGAATGAGCCTTACAAACCTTAGCGTGACGTTCCTTCAAGTTCCCTCTCCAGCAAAACGTGCCTATAGAAGTTTTCACTTCAAAAACTTCTAGTTATGATATCTATTTAGTTGAGCTTTTTTCTACTGTCTTTTTTTCCTGTGAAGTTGTTCAATAACTAAGTTTACCTCAAAATAGGACTTATTATTTTATTTTATTCTTTTTTACAGATAATCTTCAGGAAATGATATTAAGAAACAGAAAAACAGCTTTGGTTGTTATTAATTTATAAGAATGTGGAGCTAAAGGGAAATACGAAATTGCCACTGTTTACAATTTGAAAATAAATTCTAAGCGTATTAAAACCTTTCAAAAAAAAAAAGATGACATTTCTTTGACATAGTGAACATTTGACAAATATTAGAATGGTTAGATCCTGAAATGCATTCTAGACATTTTATTTAATGTTTTATCATATAATAAGTCCATTGTAATTATTACCTCCCTTATTATTTATTGTTTTAGATTTGGTGAATTCAGTGAATGTTTTTGAAAATACATTCCTTACTCTGAGAAAAGGCTGTTGATTTTATTATATTGCGTTCATACAAACATAATATATTTCCATACTAACGACACATAATTTAGACACAATACATTTTTCTAACATTTTTTCATAAGGTATCGCAAAATATTAATAATTAAAACTATGCGGAACAAGAACAATTTTAGGTTTATTTGAAGAAAGTTTATTGTAAATTATATATAAAACCTGACCAAAAAAAGTCACCTCGTGAAATAAATATTAAAATACATAAGAGCTCCTGACTTATCTAGTAATTCAAAAACTTGCCTGATGGCATAGCTGGTTTGTTCTTTAAATTATTGCTGAAGCGCTGAATAATATTTTTCCCCTATAACCAGCATATATGCTATTGTTTCATGCGATTGCAAAACAAATGTTTTTGCCTTTCAAAAGATCAAATTATTAACCAGAATCAGGGAAAGAAAAGAAATTTAAAGATCTCTGAAATTATTGAAATAGGTTTGAGAAGTGTTCAACGTATATTACTAAAACTTAGTAATGTTTTGTGAACCTATAAAAATAATGGGGAACCATAGCTATCTTGGAATAAATATGGACAGAAAACCCAAGGACATGTCACCATACCCAATTTTGCAAGAATTTAAAGGAATGAGAATTATCAGTTGTAGGATTCTTAAAGAAGCAATTTGTTTTAATGATTAATTGGGGGAATCTTTCTCCAATTTGTTAAAGAGCATGAAGGTTAAGCTATTGAGCAGAGAATAAATTCCCTCTTATCTGATTAGTCAAGTTTCAGACCATTTTAGACCAATAAAATTTGAATAAGAAGGGAACCTTATACTATGATAGACCTTTTATGCAAAACGACAATTGTAAATGCAAAGGGACGCAGCATTATGGTTTTAGGCTGTTTCAATAGGCCAGCATAGAATAAGCAGATTTATGTGATTGTAAAATGAAGTCATTTAGTTATAAGTGCATAATGATTAGGTTATCCCAGCAATGGATTTTTTCTTCTCCAATAGAACCGGTGTACTCTAAGACTAGAATGCAAAGATTTGGCTTGAAAATGTTTCAGAGATCATGAAAACTCATTTTCCCGCACGAATCACCCATCCCAAAAACCAAATCTTAAGCTAAGTGAAAATAATCTGGACATAATGAAACAGCATTAACGAGGTAGTTTTCACGTTTCACAGTTACTTTTAAGTCTCGGTGAAAAACTGTTTGACAATAAGCAATGAAAATATGCATAATCTTGCTGAAATTATGCAACTTCGATGTAAATTGTATGCCAAACCAAAGGTTTTCCAGACTAATCTTAAAGCAACAGGTGCTTTTTAGCCACATAGTGTATACATAAAATTAAATTTTTTTCAATTCGATTCTAATCTTTAAGAAATCATAACTTTTTGGAACTGTTTTGAGCTGTGGAAAGTTGGCTGTATTAAAAAATGTTGTAATCTTCTTTTTCCTTTTCTTTTTTTAAAAAAAACATAGATCGCAATTGTGATGCTATTAGAATTATCATTAAATTCAACCTTCTTCCCAAATTTAACGCAATAAAAATTTTAGATTTTTTACTTTAAATTATTATATATATATATATATATATATATATATATATATATATATATATATATATATATATATAATGTGAAAGTAAAAATCTAAATATTAAAAAATATAAAAAAAAAGGTTGGCGCCATCAAACTAGTTTAACCCACCCTTTTCGGTCCTAAGTCCGAGGTTCACTTTATATTTTATATATTTTTTTTTTATAAAAATTTTTAAATTTTATTTGAAAACGTTAGAATTTTGTCTTTCTATATTCGCCATTGATATTCTGAAATGGATTTTATGTTATAGGATTCATTTAGTTTGATTTTTTTTTAATTATTTTATTGATTCCCGTGTGTGTTGTGATTGAAATTTTATATATTTAAATATATATTTTAATAAATAAAAATTATTGTTAAGCAGTTTGTATATAACATATATGTATTAAATATATGTATATATTGTATTTTTTATAATTTTTATTTTTATTTTAAAAATATAATATAAAATAATAATATATATATATATATATATGTATATATATATATATATATATATATATATATATATATATATAAGTTTTATTTTATTATAATATTTTAAATATATATATATATATTAAAGTATATATATATATATATATATAATATATATATATATATATATATATATATATATATTAATAATATTTATATATAAAATATAAACTAAATTAATTAAATCATAAACTTTTGTGGAAAAACTTTTATCAAGTTGGCTCTAAGTATTGAATATTAACGTTAATTAAATAAAATACGTCGAATATTAAAATTAGTAGAATGTTATCATTTAATTTTAAGAATGCTAAAA
>BMAV01016837.1:0-111424 GCA_019973955.1 Trichonephila inaurata madagascariensis
ACGGGATTCTTACTTACGAAGGAGTCCAAATGCCTTTTAATTTGTACAGTTGAGTTAAGGCATTTAAAAGTATAAATTTCTCTCTCATTGTTCCACTACAGTTTTATCCCGCAGTATAATGCAAAACCTGCATGCCATCGAGAAGTATCAAACGGAAAAAAAAAATACGAAACTTAACTCTTTCACAAAAAACTTTCCTATTACCAAAATTAATTTCCTAAATGAATTTACCTTAATTTCAGTTTCCTTATTAGCGATAGTTGGGGAAATAAATGATAGATAGCACCACCAGCGGTTCAAAATTTCTACCAAGACGATACTTTTCATCTTCGAAGTGCTTAATTAATACTGTTCGTTGTGAGTAAAATTCAATTGAAGGTATAAAACCAGCTAATTTTCATTAAGAGATCCATAATGTAAATGACAACAATAAGAACACAAGTTGATTTACTGACATATTAAACCAACTGTTCATGTTTCACAAATTTTTATCAACGCTAGAAAACGCCTAAAAATGGCCAATATTTACATTTTTATGGGATGTTTCGCTTCAGTTCTTTACATATTACGATGTTTTGATTACACATTTTGGGGCAGCGTAACTTTTATACGGCGATAGCTACGCTTCTGTTATGAATTCAAACGATTAAATATAAGAAAAGAAATAGCCCGCTTCTGCAGGCCAATTTCTTAGAAAAAGATTTCACTGATGTTGGGGATCACAAGAGCTTATAATTTAACTTATAGTAACTATGCTCATGATTAAAATAAAACATCTCCTATGGCTCTCTATCTACTAATAGCTCTTATTACCCTTGTCCCCTTTAGAACAGCTGGCATTTAGACATCGTATGGGCGAAAGGAACGTCCGTTCTCCTGGATGGGGAGAAAGTTACTAGTGAAAATTATGTAAAATATCAATTTTCATAATTTAACAAATACTCCCGCCTCGAACCCTTCAAAATTCAATGTAAAAAAAACTGACATTAAACATATAAGAGTACAAAATAAGAAAATAAGATACGTTAAATGTAATACCAAATTCACATCCAATAATATTTCAGAAAATATCCAATAATGTTTCAAAAAATATATCACGTTTTTTGTAACATTAAAAAATATTTTCCAAATTTGATCCAAATGCCGCCCTTAAAATATGCCGCCCCGGGCAGGGGTCCGGTTTCTCTGGCCCTAGAGCCGCCCCTGATTCCACACATACACATAGAAGGACATATCTTAAAATAATATTTATAGTAGATCAACATGTTAAAGACAATTAAAAAGTTGTTCCATTCATTATTAAAAAAAATTAATCTACTTTTAATATAATTTAATCATTAATAATATTAATCTTTGATTCAAGTGTTGCCTACCCATGCAATATGTTTAGTAACTGGGATGTGTGGGCTTGTTTTTTTTCACACAAACTGTCAAGTTATAGATCTATTGAAATGATCTGAAGTTGCATTTCAAATTTTGCGTTTGATTTGTTTTTATACTTTGTTCTTGTAGGCACTTACTTTGAGAAATATTTTTTCAGCTCTACATATTTTTTCTGATTGGCATTAAAATGTTTAAAGCTGTGTGAGAAATACTTTGTATTTTGGATGAATTTGCGCCGTACAACATAGGAGCTGTTCTTGCTTAGATTTATATTTTTGACATCAATTCTATTGATACTATATAAATTGCTCTCTCTCTTTTATTGAAGGTGTTTATCCCCCAATACAAAATGATGTATTATTTATTAGAAAGTTATTTGGTTTTGCAAGACATTGTACTAACGAGTATAAAACTATATCTCGTTTAACCGGAGATAGTAAACATTCGCAATCCAGTAGGTAATATATATATGTATACAGATTGAATGTTTCAATATTCTTTTATTTATATTATAATAAAAGGTTAAAAATTAACACAAGAGAGAGAGAGAGAGGAAGAGAAAATAATAAGAAAGTAGAAAATAATCCATTTTAGTAAAGAACACAATTCAGAGTACCTCACGAAACAGTCACCTGTTTTACTTCGAAAAGCCATCATTAAACATTTATGCAATTTACTACATCTTTTTTAAACTAATTTCATAAATGAATAAAGCTCACAAAAAAAACTTAAAGTTCTCCCATTTCTACACAATAAATTTTCTTGCTTACTTTTTTGAATGTTGGTGTCCGTTGTTGTTGTCTTATGTTTACTTCATTTTCATTGTTTTATTGCTTACAGTTTTTCGACTTCAATTGTTAGTACGAATGTTGATTTTTGAAAATAATTTCTGATTAAGTTTGTTTCAATTTTTTTTTTTTTGTTTTTCCTTTAAGAGCGCATGCATTTTACATTGAATTTTTCTTTGTTCGTCACTCTAAAAAATTGCTTTTCTTCAACAATATTTACCTAAGTGTTCGAAACCCTCCCAAAAGAAAATTATGAAAAGGTTAGTTTCGTACTTTTTTACTTTGAAATCTTACTTACTTTCAACAAAAAGCCGAATTTGGCTTGCATAAGAACATTGTCGCTAAACTATGTTACATCACGTTTTTTTCTCATGCTTTCTGTTTCACAATCACCGCAAGAAAAACTTTCGTTGAAAGCTTTCAAAGTTACATCAAAATCAGATATATCTATAGAATTTATTTCAAGATGAATTTCTTGATCTATGTTTTGAAAGAAGTCCTTACCAAAAACGAATGTGTGATGTATCTAACATTTTGAGAATCCTACCAGAAATCAAATTATGTCTTGTAATTTCACTCTGATTGTATTTTTGAGAGCTGTAAATAAATTAAACCACACCATTAATATAGATAAAATCTTATAATATTTAAGTAGTTTCATTCCTTTACAAAAGATTTCTAGGAGAATTAGATGAATTTTCTTGATATATGTATATAAAAATGAGAAAAGTGATTCACTCACTCATTCATCCGGAGATTTCTGGAATTATTAGACTTACAGTAAATTATATAAATTTGGAATAATATATTTTTTTATATAAATTTTAAATCAATTTTAACTTGAGAACGTTTGTTTTTACCTTTAAAATAAAAAAAAAAATAAATAAAAATCTTTTCAACGAAACTCAAAATAAGCGTCAGATTTCCTTATTTTGAGGCAAGGATGGACAAAGAGAGTGATATATTTCTTTTTTTACTTCCCTAGCATCTACATTACGGTTCTTGAGGACTTGATGGATTTATTGTATGTAACGTATACGGCTTTCATTACTGCTGGTAAAACAAATTTGATAGAACCAGGTCTGAATGCGAGATTTTATTTATATATTGTCTGTCACTAGGTGATGATTTTAATCCTGAGACTATTAAAGCTGGAACGAAAATGAAAAAATCCCCCATAAATACAAAAATGTAGTAAAAATCTGAGACACATGGAAGTTTTTCTGTTTAGACATGCTAGGCACGTGCCTATGGCTCAAAAGATTTGGAGCGTAAAAAATTTAGGGTGAAAAAAGAGAAAAAATTTCAGAGAACGTACCACCACCACCTAACGAGACTAGAGAGAAGCATTTCTTACTTTAAGAAAGCAAAGACGGAAATTTTATCTACTATGGAAGACGAAAAGCTTAACAGTTTGATGTTGTTATGCTCTCAAAATGATATAACAATGGAAAATGATTACAATAATGTCATTAATGATTTTGCAGTGAGCAAAGCTCGAAGGAAACCTTTGTTGTACAAGTACAGTGACAGTGACTCAACAAAGAATGAGGATGTCTAAAAGTAAAATATAGTAAAGCGATGAAAAAGATGATAATTAACAAGTTGAAATCAGTGGTGGTGGTTGGAGGTGAGACTAATCCCCATCTGGTCTAAGAAACTAGACCAGATCCATGAGCCCATAAATGTGTACAAAGTCTAAGAACAGCAGGGGGAGAGCAACAGCCTCCTCACAGGAAAACCCTGTGAGGACCATTGCAGAATGTGTTGAGGAGAAAAATGACGGATGTTGCATTTGGTGCAAATCGGGAAGCTTCTTTTGCCACCTTCAAAATTCATGCATCTCAGGTGACTAGTCGAAAATTGCTAGAATGCCGTCTGATAAGATATAGAACCCTTGAATGATATGGCGGATCCAAGGTGTCTTTGAAAGTACCATGCGTTTACAGGAGGGACAACCGAGGTGTTAGATATTAATTCTTTAGCCCAGGAGTTGATCTTGGACGATGTAAGGACCACGTGGTTTTCCGGATCCGCAGGGCAGCCACTTTCGCCAGGTCATCCACTACTTCGTTCCCGGGCAGGCCAGCATGAGAAGGGACCCTCTGTAGACGGATAGGGTGCCGATCTCAAAGTTGTTGAAAAAGGTGTAATTTAGTTATAGAATTAAGTTTGTAAAGCTTCTGTTGGTCCGAAAACCTGGACCACCTTGGCAAAATTTTAGCCTCATAGGTAGAAGACTGACTTTGCTCCTTCACCTGCAGACCTTAGCTGAGCATTGAAATCGGTGCATACATTATTGTATACTCTATACTGTAATTGTAAGCAATTTGATTAATTTACTGTACTAATTTACAAGAGGGTATGTGGGTGGTTCGTGATACCGCAAGGTAAGAAGGGAACAAGAGAGGCCAAATTATATACGCCGGCGTATATATTTATATACGCCGGTGGCACTTAAGATGTTAAAACCATATTATAGCTTTAACGTCAAAGTACATTATTATTGAATTCCCACGTTGTTGTAGGGATTGATTGATTGATTGAAATATTAACGTCGCAACAGGAGGGCTTTTGGCGACGGACCACGTAATTTTGAACCATGGTCTAGTAACGTGGACGACACCTGAGCTAGCACCTCCCTCTCCTAACTACCACACCGCAGCAGTTGTTGTAGGAAAGGGGGTGCGCGATGAAAATTATGATTGAATATTGCATTGATTCCCCAAATGGTCTATATAGACCCCCAGGGGTCCGTGACGACTTGCAAAGGCTCCACTTTAGCAAGAAAATAATTTGGGGGTCCATGAGGTGTAAATGGGGATCTATGTCATAGTGGCTCGTTTTAAATTAGATCGAGACTTTAATTTTAAAAGAAAATTTAATCTATTGGAAACCAAATTTTACCTATTTAACAAATTCACACACATTTACTAAATTTAATGAGATTAATTTGTACTTAGGGTGACATCATACATTTTATTAAAACAATAACAATTTCAGCGTTTCTTTAGAGTTAAGCTAAAGAAGTATAATACTGGAGGGCCCGAATTTTCTCAATTTGTCACAGACAATCTGTCAGGACATTTTAACCTACGTTCAACATTAAAATGCCTTTTATTAAGATTTTGAAACCAAATTTGAGAATGCTTTGACTACGGTAATACCACAATAGTCAATGAATTCACATGTTCACATTGAAAAAAAAATGTCACTGTACAATAGGAACTGATCGTAATAAGCACTAACGAAGATCTTAAAGTTTAGAAACGGATTTCAGCAATTTTGGTTTTAAAAAGTCAAACCTGTTATTTGTCCAAAATTATAGAATATCGTGAGGAAGTTTTTAATTGCTTTTCCTAGTGTGAAGGAGTTTCAACGTGGTTTCCAATCTCCAAAACAAAGAAAGAATGTAGGAAAAAAAAACTGGACACTACTAACAGGAGAGATTTAAGGTTAAAGCCGACAAGATCGGTACCAAATGTTGAAAATTTGATATTGTAACACCAGATTTATTTCTCTCATTAAAATCATTTGTTAATAAATCAGTTATTTTTTAACAGCTTTATTTATTAATTAACTTTTAATTTAATCAATTAACACGTGCTTTCTAAATTTTAAACACTATATTTCATTACAGTTAGAAATTTAATTCTTTTAAAGTAGGATAGTAGTACAAGCTGTCAAAAAGACATTTAAGTTGATGAATTTGCAAAAATTCAGTATTAATTAATAAGGGGTCAACCCCAAACCGAAAAACATGGCAAGGGTCTATAAGATCAAAAAGTTCGGGAATCTAAGATATATTGGGTCGCAAATAATGAAAGTTTGCAAAGCATTGTATTAGTGCAAAAAAACGTGTTGTGGGTGAAGATTGATTAATTGTTGACATCGTGATTCATACAGCAAAAGCACCTATTGGTATTATCTTTTGAACTATTTTAAACTGAAGTAATTCTAGTCGACACACAATACCAAAACAATCTTTAATTTTAAAAAAAAACTTTTAATTTTGGGGAGAAAGCTTTTAAACTAGTACCAGCAGCATTGAGCGACTAACTTCTCCTAGGGATTGGTGGCTTCGGTACTATAGTGGTTACGGTCACGTGGTGACTTGTCGTGGGATTGAGCCCTGTTGCCACTAAAGATCAGGGGCGTAGCTACCGCCGTATCAATGATACGGACCCCAATCTTCAGGAACCCCAACATGTCTTTGCAAAATATATTAAGCTATTAAAAGGCCTAAAAAAAAGGGCTCCCTAGAAATTTTGATTCCGGGTCTACTCAGGACTAGCTACGCCATTGCTAAAGATCCACCGTGTAGAACAATGTTCGGCAACCTTTTAGTTGTGGCTTGCCAAACCAATCCACCAAAATGATTCAGGGTGCCACAGTAGAAAATTCTTGAAACAATTCGATTCCCACCCTAAGGCATACAGATTTAGAGAATAGAGGTTGATAATACACGAAGGTTTACATTTTTATTATACATTATTTTTGCATCATTTAAAGATATTTCTTAATATAAAAATAAACAGCATAAAATATAACTATTTCTTCAACAAAAATGAAAAAAAAATTAAAATTGTACATAAATTAAATTTAGTGGTGCAACAGCCCCTGAGGGCCACGTATACTGAGCCTATCTCAGTATACGTGGTCTTGGGCACTGAGGTGCATGAGCAGATGTTCCGATAATGTGGTTCTGTCTGACACGAAACTCCCAATAGTTAGTTCCCAAGCAAGTCTGGTACTCATTGACCGACCCACTGAAGAGATGAAAGGCTGATTTGACCTTACCCAGCATGGGGTTTGAACCCCGGACCTGTGAAAAGGAAGCTTGAAACGCTACCACTCAGTCACTGGTCTTGAAAAATGGAACATATATTATGTATTTTAAAAATACTTATTAAAATAAGAAATAGACAACATAAAACATAAGTATTTCCTTTCATTATAGTTATTTAAAAAGAATCTGGTGCTTGCACCACTCTGCTTTCATATCACAAAATCAGGGGTATAATTTGTGACTTTCAGTTTGACACAATTCTGAGCATTCAGTTGTGAATTTATCCCTTTCCTCCACTCAAAAATTGACAAATTTGTAGAGTAGTACAAAGTGCCACTGAGAATTGTACCGCGTGCCACAAAGAGCAGCGTGCCGTTGGTTGTCGACCCCTGGGTAGAGCATTAAATCTATTGAGTGTTGAGCCATTTGTGTAGTGTGGAGATGGGGTGCCAACTCAGGTGTCGTCCTCGATACTTGACCATGGTTTAAAATTATGAGGTCCATCTCCAATAGCCCTCGAGATTTTTTATAGTGCGAAGCTAATATGACACTCACTCGCTCCTAGCGATAGACAAAGCAGCAATTGCCGTATTCCACAGTTTCTTGTTACACAAACAACTTTCGAAACAAAAAAACATGTTGTCGTCGCTCAAAAAATAAATACATAGTCGATGGCTTTGGTAAATGGTATGATACAAAATAATTACTTTATACAAAATACATATTAATGAGAATTAAACAGAAGTTAAGTACAACATATTGCCGCGTAGATTAAACTACTGTGGCAGTGGATACTCAATTAAAATGACTACAACTTTCGTTAGTCACAACTGAAGACTTTATACCACGAACTGAATATTTCCTTTCCTTATATTTTGCCTTCGAAAGTTTCATAAATTTCTATAACTATATAATTACAGTTAATTTTTATAAATACAAGTACAATTAATAATAATAAAAGTATGAGAGAGAAAGAAAGAATTACAATGATAAAAATAAGACACAAAAATTAAAAGTCAATACAAAGAAAATAGAAGAAGTTATATTTTTGGCAAGTGGCCCTCATCCGTGCGCATGAGTCCGAGCAGTAGATCGTCTCCATGGCAACCGAGTGGACTATTTTCACAACAATATAAATGAACATACAAATAAACAATAAATGATACAAATATAATTTGGTCAGTAATAAAAATAAAATATTCTATGTAAGCCAATTACTTAAGAAGAGATGTAGTGGGTGATGTAAACACAAATACATTAATGCAATGTAAATACATAATTGAGATAAAATTGTACTTAACATCTAAGCCTTAAAAATACATAGTTTTTACTTCTCTCATGCGATTTCCACCTTGCCAGAATTCAAAGGTTAGTTAATTAGCAATTTTAATTTGGAATTCTCGCTTTTCAGTTACTGAAAGGAACTCCGTAGGAGAAATATATTATGTTAACTATGATCCTTTTTAATATAAACATCTCTTTTTACTCAAATTGGATTGAGTGAACAAATTGTTTATTGACATTGTACTGAAAAGCAACTCAAGAGTTATTGGGGACGAATCTTGTCATTTGATACTACGGTCAAGTGACGAGGTTGACATCCAAGATCAAGCTTTCCAACGAGGACTTAGAATTATAAAACTCCCTTTCCGACATCGCCAGCACTTAGATGAATGCCCGAGGGACCAGTTTGTCGAATAGCGTTTATTGAGGTTTCAAAAACATTTTACAAAAAATGTATTAAATAAAATGAATGGTATTAAATAAAATATTTCCATTTCTCAAAAAAACAAATCAAATTGGTTAGTTTACAGAAGGCGAGGAATTTTGATCAATGAAATTCTCATTTTGACAAAGCAAAATAAATAAACACTCATTAAAAAAAAAAGTCTTCAGGTGGGTCTTCCTTCTCTGCATCTATACGGCTTTTCATTAGAGTGATTTCATACATTAGCAAAAGAGACAAGAGTCAAATTCCGAGGGAGATTATTTATTATTGTTTTAGTTGAATTCAATTCAAACGTAATAAAAAGAAATGACATCTTTGACCTTTTAATATGGGGGGTTAAATTTATCAGATGTATAAAAACAAAAATTTAGAGGCTTCACATGTTTAGCAATGCATTCAATATTCTGAAAACTCTTCCTTCATTAAACAGATAAATAAATGTGTAACAACAAGAATGAAGGCCATTTTCGATTTATTTTAATACTTTCCCTTACAGAAAAACTTTTTCTGCATCGAATCTGACGAATGGTCTTACAAAAGTAAAATGAAAAGCGCGATGATTCACCACTGCGCTTTCCATTGTATGGATCGATATAATTAATTAAAGATCCATAAAGCATAAAGGGAATAATTAACGAGAAATGAATTGCTGGAGGATATTTTTAAAACCGAGAAAAGGATTTTTGTGTGAACACATGTATTAGAAGTTTATTGAACTCTGCCCCACCAAAAATTAAAGCTATGCTTTTAATACTTTAAAAGAGTCATTTTTGGAATCTGTTTAAAAATCAATTTATGTTTAGTCAATTCAGGAAGTTATATGAGAATTTTTTCTTTCTCTTTTGTTGGAGATGATATTTCAGTGAATTGTGATTGTATTGTTAAATGCTCGAGATAGTTGATTTGAATATTTTAACACAGTACACATTCCGTCAGTTTTAAAAACTGGTGGTCCCTTGTGAGAAAGTCTTTAAATATAATTGTCGCCTACCAATGAATGTGACAAACTTTTCGAGCAAAGCGACAACTGAAAAAAATGACGTAATAGATGTTATTAAATACAATTATTACTGTATGTTAAATAAAAAAATAACATTTTTTTTATTGAGAACATTTATAACCCCGTGCACCACGGAGTATCACACACGGGAGCTTACATGTGAGCGAGAATCACAGATAACAAAGAAGAGAAGGTTTACAACACAAACATCCGTGTCTTCACCCGGGGTTTGAACTCAGACCCTACTGCTCCGCAGTCAGCGTCACTAACCACTATACCAAATAAGGGACGACCAAAAAGCGTTATGTTAACGATTATTTCTCACCTGGAAGTGAGGCAGAACAGCTCTCATAATGTGTGTGTTATAAGATAAATATTTTGAAGGTTAGAAAGCTAGAACTAAATATTTTTCTGAATTATGTACTTTTCTGTATTTGTCTAAAAATATCAGACATGTCAAAAATGCGGTGCAAAATAGAAAAATAAAGTCTAGTTTACTTATATTTGTTGATAAAATATTACTCGTCCTTTTATTCTGTCAAGAAAACAAGGAAATGAATATATTACGATTATTCATCGGATTTCATGAACATTTCGTGCAAAGCAACAGAATACTAATTGATAACGAATTTTTTAGAATATTGATGTATATTATACTAGATTTTACTTCTTTTTGATAATGAAAAACAACAGAAAACTCAATTACAAAAAACAAATACAAAATAGATTGGGATATTTTACAAAACAAAGAGGATATTTTATAATACACTCAAAATTAAATTTAAGATATAATTTATGTATATAATCAAATTTTTTTATAAGTACTGAAAAGAATAATAAAACCATTGCTTCCAAGCAAAAATGCAAATTTTTAATGTGGATTATTTGAGTATATATGTACTTGTGGGCTGTATATATTAATAGAAAAAATATTTGTGTGCTCATGCAAATTTTCAGTATTTCGCTCACACAGCGACCATCACCTTGGTTTTCTTGTTATACTTGGTGAATTTTAAAATGATAAAGATGATACATGAAATTCAACGTTTGGAAAATGAAACGAGTTAAAAATACGTCGAGAGTTATCAGCCAAAGCAATTTCAAATGCAGATTGCTGGAGACTTTAATATAATGTCTAGACTATTTGTATATATATGCAAAGTTATATTAAAGACTTTAATATAACATCGTGCACAAATTATGAAGAGAGTTTTAATGAGATCAGTTCCATACAGAAAAGGTCAAAATGGTTTCCAGGAGCCACGACAATTAGATCGTCTATCTATCAGTCTACCATGTGTCCCCCAAACAACCGACGATTTGAAAAACCAATTTAAAAAAAACGAAGAAAAAAGGTGATGGAAAAATTTACAGTTTACTGCATTCTGTTTTAGTAACCAAGGAATTTATTCTCACAAAGTATGAAAATTAGTTAAAAAGTTCATCAACAGATGGCGCTTCTGACTAGAAAAACTAGGAAACTATGCCAGTATTCTGGCATGTTTTAATTGATTGATTGAATATTAACGTCGCACACGAGGGCTTTTGGCGACGGACCACGTAATTTTGAACCATGGTCAAGTGACGTGGACGACACCTGAGCCGGCACCCTCTCTCCTAACTACCACACCACACTAACGGGAGGACGTTTCAGCTCTCGACAGATTTAACGTGCATCGCTGCCCTACACGGCGGGTCTTTAGTGGTACTGGGATCGAACTCGTGACAAGGTAAGCCACGATCCGCTACCTATACCACTCGGCTACCGCGGCCACCTGGCATGTTTTAAAAATGGTTTACTCACTTGAACATGCCCCAGGATCCCAACATGTCAGTCGCGAAATGAACATTAAACCCAATTTTATAGGGTTTCTCTGTCAGAAGCGCTATCTGTTGATGAACTTTGCAACTAATTAAAAAATTTTGTAAGAATAAATTCCCTGGTTACCAAAGTAGAATGCCGTAAACCACACATTTATATTATCTTCTGGGATTTTTTTTTTTTGATTTTTTCAAATCGTCGGTCGTTATGGGAACACCTGGTATCTTAATTTTAGTAAAAAAGTGTCAGCTTCTCGGTTGTTTCGTCAACTTCACGCGTACTCTGCCGTCTCGAGGCTGCTGTTTCCAGAAGAGGATGTTACGGGGCTTTATCGGATTTTCTTACTAATCCTCTTGGGGAATCTTTGGGGCCAAAAGGGCATTATTTCAATCCAGTCCTTTTAAGAAGAAACCGCGATATGCAGATTAGTTAATAGATATTAATTGGAGCTTTAGCATTCGCGTGAGAGTAGAATAGAAATCGGATAGTAATAGAATGGAAGAATAATAGTAGATGAATAGTAGAAGAATAGAATAAAAGAAAGACAGAAAGCTGAAATGCTGATCACCGTGAGATGCTAGTAAGATATTAATTATAGAAGTGTAATTATAAAACGGTCTTTAGTGTGTTAAGGATCTAAGGCTGATAAGGATTCTTAGGATACCTTTTCATAAAGATAGTGATTAGGATTCCAGGCGCTATTTACTTAGAATTTATAATTACGTAGTATCACTCCTGATTATATCCTTGTAGTAAGACTTGTGTTGCGTTGATCAATATATATTTAGACATTAATAAATTAGATTTATTATGGAGAATTTGGGTGATCAATCCTTTATTCCAGCAAATCTAGGTCGTATGGAGGAAATGATACCCTCGGGCTGGAGGGTATCACAAGGTTTATTGCAAGTCTTCGCTTTCTTCTATCAACAGAAAAACCTGCTAAGCATGATGCAAATAACAGCATCGAAACAAGGATTAAAGGAAAACCAATCATATTATTGTTTTTCGACAAACTTTTATTTGATGGAAATCAGATACTCGCAGCACATTTAGGAAGCAAAATGGTATGATGCTGTAAAGTCGCTTCTTAGTTAGCCAGCTTTATGCTTATCCTCTTTATTTTCTGCACTTCAGATGACAAAGGCACACTGTATGTCATCTTCTTTCAAAACGGGTGATAAAGAGGCGTACCTGTTTCATCAGCAAAGTCCAACCGAAGCATTTAACTTGTGACAATGCAACACATAAGGGGAAAAGTTGGTTCCCTCTTTAAAAGAGGAAATGCCAGAAATTGTGAACAATGCGTCTTAGAGACATTCATCCGTATGACTTTAGACACGTGGTGAAAAAATGGTCGTGGGCCAGACGGGACCTTGTCTCAAAAGAACCAATTGTGTTTGGAACCAGGTCTAAGAGTCCCGAGTGTCAGTCTATGTTCCGTCCAATTACGAATGGAAGAGAATGGAAAGGGCAAAAGACAGTCATGCCCGAAAGGTTTAAAAAGAAGAATTAAAAAGTGATATCAGACCATCGAAGAAAGTACGAAAAGAGAAAAAGCAAACTTCGGCTCGACTGTGTTGGCTGAGCTTTTACATTACAAGACCCCGCTGTACACAGTGATCATGAATGTACCATAACCGTAATTTGTTACTTTTATTGTATTACATCAATTTATGTATACATCTCAAATTTCATTAGAATCTATCTACAGTTTCTTAAGATAATTGACCAAATTGAAAGTACTCTTATTTTCGAATACGAATGTGGTTTAAGTTTTTCCAAAATTTTGTCTGCAGTATTCTATGTTTTCACACAACGCATAAAAAGTGCTCTTTGATCAAAAATTAAGATTGATAAATTACTGTTGATTCGGAATTTATTTTAGTGCAAAAATGTATTTTTAATATTTATTTAGAAATAAAAATGTTCTAAATGATTTTTTTTTAAATGAAGGATACTAATTACTATATTATTTTTTGAAGCATTGAACAAGTAATATTATTTATATACAATCTGAGATTTATATAATCTATATCTATTCTATTGTATAAATGTATAATTTTTCAGGTATCACAGTTCAAATATTTATCTTCATTATTTCATAGCGACATTACAAAATGAATACCAGTATATGATTTTTTTTATTAAACAAGCTTCGTAAGAGCAAGATGGTGTCGAAAATCAAAATTATTATAGACTGCAAAACATTTAAAACGTGATAACGTGTTATACATTATCATATAATAAAAATATAATAACGTATGAAAAATAAGAGTTTTATTTTAGTGGGAAAAAATTAAAATATACACTGAAGAGAGCCAATATGTTATAAACACATGTTTAATATGAAGTAGGACCCTTTTTCACTCTTAAAGCAACCAACACCTGGTACTAATATGTAGTCGGAGACATCTGATATCAAGTATACATTAGTTGATCCTACAATTTCCACACATGCCAAAGTCGTAGCGTAAGAGCCCGAATTCGGTTTTCCAGATAGTACTTGATGGAAATGTTCGATTGGATTCATGTCAGGCGAATTTGGAGGTAAAGATAGGATTTAAAATTACATTCCGGGAACACTGCTGCGCTAATGGAGTGTATCCGATCTGTATTGAAATGTCTATATCTCAGACGACAAGTATTATTCTATGGTGAATGATGTGTCTCAATGCACCACATGAAAGCATCTCCCACACCCTGATACCACCACTACTCGGTATCCTGCTAAAGGACCAACAAGGCTCCAGGGTTTCTGTTGGAAATCGGTGTAATCGCACTTGCCGATCCATGGGATTGTTCGGAAAACGTGATTCGCTGGATCAGGCAAAAAACTTTCTTCTATTCTTCTTTGGTTCAATGATAATGTTCCATGAACCATTGCAGGGACTGTTGGCGATGACGCGTCACTAACGCAGGGATGTGATTCGGGTTCGGGTACATAAACTAGAAACTAGCAGTTGACGCTGCGTATTGAGAGACCCCTAGAGTCACCACTGTTGTAGCCACTGGTGTTATAAGTCGTTGTAACGCTCCGATCATGGTAATTGTCTCTGTTTTCCTCTAAAATTAATACGCCGTGGCTGACAAAGCACTGGCAAGTGAAGTTATTTTTTTCCACCCATACACCACTTTCGATAAGTATTCACAACAGCTGAACGTGAGCAGCCCACCAAACGTGCCTCTAAAGAGATTATGCTCCCTTACGCCGAGCAATAACGCTTAGGCTTTAGTTGAAATTTGAAAAATCTGCCTTTTACCCTCAGTATGTCAATAAGCACTTAACCTATGGAAAAATAGTGCGTAGGTTCTTGACATTTTCCAGCATTAGTCACTCGTTCACCGTAGTTTTGTCTTCGAGATAGCTTATTGCACTAGATGAGGAGTGGTCGTAATGTAATGGCTCTTTGGGGGTATAAATAAATACACAAAAAATAAAATCTTATGAATTAATATATACAAGACACTTTATGAGACAAAAAACAAATACGTGATATTTATTTAAAATCGAAAAAAAAAATTACTATCATCTGTATTATTACAGTAAACAACTTTTTTTTTTGTTTCAGTTTTCAATTTTTCATCGTCCCCCACCCCTCTATGACAAGTTTTCGAGACCATTACATGTAAGCAGCAATACAGAAAAGGTTCCCAATGATTGATTGCGGAAGTCTCTTGCAGCTCAAATGAAGAGACTGAAATCCCTTCCTTCTTGGTATGGTGTGAATAATAGGAGAGGAAGTGCTAACTCTGGAGTCACAGAGTCGCCTGTAGCCCTCGTGTTGAATCAGTGTGCTAAGTGAACTAAATATCAAGAATAATAATTAAATCAAAGTCAATCCAACTCAAACTATTTTCAGAAATTACTCAGAGGTTTTTACTTTTGAATAGGCTCGAGTTATAGATAAAATAGAACAAAAGAATTAAATATTTGCTCAAAAGAAAAGCAGAAAAACAAATGATTGTTGGAATGTATCAAAAAGCTTTTATTCTTGTAAAATTTTTCAGTTAAGTGTTCTTGATTTCAAATATTTCTTAATTTAAAAAATGTATCAATGAAGAGGTAATTACAATATCTCCCCTACTCATTTAGAATGAAATTAGTTTAATGTAGTTTTGTTGTAAAGGATTTTAAAGAAGCTACAATAGTCTGGTTTTTGCAGAATAACAACCTGGTAACTTGAAGTATAAACTTCTGCCGTAAAAAAAAGAGAAAGAAACAAGTAATATGAAAAAATTTTAAGTCAATTCCTACTTAGATCAACAAAGAAGAATTAATTTTTTTTTAAGCTGCTTTTTATTAAATAGGTTACAATTAATATAAATATGTATATACATATGACAGAATCACAACATTAATTGGTAATTAATTTTTATTAATTATCATTAAAGTATCGTATTGTCATACAAAACAACCATGTATATAAAATTTTAGTTCAACTGAATGCTTTAAAACTTGAGAAAAAAAAACCGTTTCAAGTTTTGACACAAGTCACCAAAAGGATAAAAATGATGCCAACGTGGCTGTATTTGTAATTCTTTGAATATTTAGTTTTAATCAATTAATTTTTATTAATTATAGTTAAATTATTGTATTGTCATCCAAAATAATCATGTATTTTAAATTTCGGCTCAACTGAGCGCTTTAAAATGTATTTTATGAAAGATTGAAAATTCCACCAAGACAAATAAATAAACAAACAAACAAATAAATAAATAAATGTATAGAGAGTGGGAGTTAATAGTAGGAATTGAAAAATAAAAGAGAAAAAGATAGGTATGATATATAGGAGTATGAAAAGGTCTCCGCCTTTTTTAATTTTCAACTCAGCTTCAAATTTAAAAAACAGTTTAGCATGAAATTAGTGAACGAGACACACTACTTCAGATTCATCACTGTCCCTTAACGGTGGGGCAGCGGTAGCCTAGTGGTCAAGGTAACGACTCGTGGCCGGTGTATTATGAGTTTGTGCCTTGTACCACTGAAGACCACCGTGCAGAGGTAGCCGGTGCATGCAAATATGTCGAGGCTCAAATGTTCTTCGTTGGTGTGATGTGGAAGTTATGAGAAGGGGGTCACTTGAAGATGGTTCGAAATTGCGAGGTCTGTCGCCAAAAGCCCTCGAGTAGATGGACAGTGGGATGTCAATATTCCTTCACTTATTCACTCACTCTTAACGGTGATTTAATATTCGAGAGCTAAACGCTCATTTTTCGTAGCTCTCCCGAAAGACGGTTTTTTAACCTTGACTAACAAAATCTGGATTTGCGATCATTAAAAGAATAATAATAAAGAAAAAGGAAATTAAAAAAAATATAAGCAGGGACATAGATCCATACTAATGAAGTTTTATCAGACACACAGAAAGTCATTTCAGGCCAAACCCCGCCTAATTTAGTAGAAACTATTATTTATGTGTATGCCAATATATATTTGGTAGGCTCTGCTTTGAAACGCTGATGATTATACACACAGTCATTGTTTTGAAAAGAAAGTAAATGCACCTTGGTATTTCACACACACACACACAGTGATAATTTTATATTAAGAAATACGATAAGTTTTGAAAGTTACGCACAGAATAGAAAAGCTTCTATACGTGAAATAAACACAGTTAGAAATTTAATATGCTCCCTGGGAAAATTTGCAAGATTTGAAGAGCAATACAGTTTATTTTCGTCTTATTTAAGGAGTCCGATGTTTAATAAATAGTAACTAAAATAACCACAAAAAGAAACATTTACTAAGAAAATATAATTTTTTATTACCATGCTTTCATTTTGGTAAAGATTTAAGTTTTTACTAAAACTGAAAATTTGATTGACATATTCAATTTTCTGGAACAGAATACGTGCACTCTTTGTTATACTTTCAGTGGTTAAGAAGAATATTTTCAAAGGAAATTTAAGAGGAAACATGGGATATTCTGAAATACATCGATCAATCTGTATCACGAATGCAAGAATTTGCTGCGAATTGAAGTGAAAGAAGCAGTTCTTTAAATGGTTGTGGTTCTGGCATTACACAACTTCCTCCTATATCATTGTGAGCTTCGGTTAATCGTTTTAAAGTGTCTGAATAAAGAACTTTTATTTATGTATCTGTACATATGGGGGAAAGTCATAAATTAAAGAGCCTTTTCAGTTTCTCTTTTCGGGGTTTGGCTACAGCGCTAGTATCCAGCGCTTAATGAGGGGTAGTTGGCAGTGGCGTAACGGAGAATATTAGAGACTCCCTGCAAAGTTTGGGCCCCAAGCCCAAATACGTACGTGATGTCAGTCAAGTTTTGGGCCCCCTAGAATCCTGCTCCCTCAAGATGTGAGGGTGTACGTTACGCCACTGAAAGAAGTCAACATTTCTACACAACGTGTCATTCCTCATCCCTTGTAATCGCTGGAATGTAACAGACTACTCAACAAGGCAGCTTCAATGTCAATCTGCATCAAGCAGGAAAGGTTCAATTTTTTTTGCGGAATGTGTAATACCTGCGCAGGATACTAGCCATCCCTGTCATTACTATACTCTTACATCAACCCCTTGCACATTGTTGTCAGTGGTTAACATCGATGGACAGCCCGGTCTTTCGCCGTCACATAAAGACGTCTTTCCCTGTTTGAAGCCCTCTATCCATTTGTAGATTTTGCATCGTGAGAAATTTCTTTCTCCATACTGCGCTTACATGTGACGAATGATTTCCGTAGGTTTCACACCTTTAAAACATATAAAAAGCGAATCACTTTTTCTATCCTCCTTTGTTCGGATCGACAACGGAGCTATTACTTATGAACGCTGTGTTACACACCAAAGGATTAGAGAGAAAACGAAGAACACATTGTATAGAAATGTTGCTGATTACCCCTCATCCAGTGCTGGATTCTAGCGCTGTTGACTAACCTTGTAAATAGATAATGCATAAGTCCCTTTACTTTTTGACTTTCCTTCGTATTTTAAGACCTGGTAGATGGAGCCCTTGAAAAAATAACGAGTCCGATTATGATCTCGACAGGATTGAAAAGGAAAATGTCAATATTTTTGTCTGAATCTTTAAATTTACGAATGAAAAATATTTTCCTGTGATTTCTCAAACATGTGTGCAAGCATTCTCATATTTGTCACTCATACAAACATGTGTACAAGCATTCTCATATTTGTCACTCATACAAACATGTGTACAAGCATTCTCATATTTGTCACTCATACAAATATGTGTACAAGCATTCTCATATTTTGCACTCATACAAACATGTGGCCACAGTAGTTGAGTGGCCATGATCGTGAACATGTGTCTGGTATTGTCGAGTCGTTGATTCGAAACATAATGCCATTGAAGATTCGCCGTGTCGATGAATTGATGCATATTAAATCTGTCGAGGCTCGAAGTTCTTTCCTTGGGAAGTTTGTGGGAAGGAGGATGTCAACTCAGATTTTGTCCTCTTCACCTGACCGTGGTTCAAAATTGTGAGGTCCTTTGCCAGTAGAACTTGTGTTGCTTCAGTGCAACGTAAATTAAATTCAAATCGAGCTCACAGAAACATGGGGAAAATTTTTGATTATTAATAGATGTTGGACTTCGAGGAAACACGTAGGCCTTGGCTGATAGACCACATTATCTTGAGTTCAGAAGATGTTGATCAGTGATATTGAACCTACGGCCAACCATCTTTTTCTAAGTGGCCTAGTCATGGCCCACATTGCACCAAAAAAATTCATTTTATTAAAAAAAAAAATCTCTAAAAATTTCGTGGCAAATTCTATCAGCCAAGCAATCAAATCTATCAATATTGCTAACTCTCTGTTTTCCTTTTTTCCCATATAGTACAATGGAAACAAGAGGCTTGGTGGTGGATGAAAGGAATCGAAACTACCCCATAATTGAGTAAAAAATGCATTAAAGTACATATTTTTTTTGTGTGTGCGTTTGATAGAAAGGTTAGTATAGTATTAAAATTATTTCTAATGGGTTGCGGATTGATATTTTACCACTGCAAACCTAGTACGTTCGTTCCCCGGAAGCTAGAACTCTTTTTTGTTCGGCACCCTATAGGTGGATACTAATTGCATCACCGCTGGTAAATTTTACGCCCAGTTGTTTCCTCCCAAGAAGGAGGCACCTGGCTCTGACGATGCGAACTTGTACTAGGTTTAATTTGCCCAGAGGATCCAAACCAAACAGACACTCTAGGGTTCTTTTACATGCCATATAATCATACGACATGGCCGCTGTCGAATTTCTACATCATGAAAATCCACCGACTTGGGCCGGGGTCGAACCCGCAAAATTAGATGCAGAAGGCCAGTGACAAAACAACCTCTCCACCCAGCCGGCATATAGTATTAAAATAAATATTATATTATGAAATATTAATATTAATATTGAAACAAAACCCGAAAAAAGTTTTAATATTTTTGTCAATTTTGTTTTGTTCAATGTTTCTTTAGCCTTTGAGTGTCCCCCTTATTCTCATGTTGCGGCTCGCGTGAAATACTTGGCATTCGTACGTAACCCGACGGGAAAAACAAGTTGAGTACCCCTGCTTTAAAGTATTACCATCTGCATACCAGACTTACGTTTTTATTAATTTAGCCAATCATAAAAAAAGAATGAATTTAATATACCAAAGTCAAGTTTTTAATGGTTTACTTATTGAAAATGAATAGGTAAACCATTAAAAAGAACCAAAGTATTGCAGCCCCGTCACAGTAAACCATTTACTTGACTGCTTAAGCACTCAGTTACGTGCCATTTTGACTGATTTGATTTTTTTCATTAACGTCTCATTCTAAGGCAGTGGTCTTCAAAATGTTGACTCATGTAACCCGAATATTTATAAGGTGTTTTGTGGGGAACCGAATCGAACCGATCGAATTTTAAAATTAAAGCGTTGATTTTTACGTTCAGTTCCACACTATTTACTTGATAGACATTAAAGATTCATAGCAAAGGAACCTGAATCTATTTTGCATATACTACTTGCAATTTTTTATTGGTTTTTATTTTCATTGATTGAACCCTATGGTTCCATCGATTACAGTTTGACGGCTACTGTTCTAAAAAAAGGAGGGCTCTTTGCGGCTAACCGTTATTTTGAACCTCGGTCAAGTGACGTTGAGACAAGACTTCGAAGATATAGCACAGCATAGCAAAACTATGCTGTCATCTTTTGGTATCATTTTAAACTCAATGCATCCTAGACTCTCTCTCAATTGAATAATTATAATCGGTGTGTGTTCATCTCATATTTGTACTCACTTATAGATTTTTATATTTGTTATTTTTTGTATTGTATAGTTTCTTCACGAGGCCCAGTGGTCGAGTGGTAGCGTGTTGCGCTTCCACACCACAGATCCGCAGTTCTATCCTCGGCATGGGCAAGATCGATTCAGCCTTTTATCATTTCAGCGGGTCGATTAATGAGTATCACGCTTGATTGGGGACTGAACACTGAGGGTTCCGCTTCAGACTGATCACCTGCTCGGGACATCTGCTCATGCACCTCAGCTCCCAAATGTCATGTATACTGAGATGGGTACAGAAGGCATTGTCCCTCTTGGGCTGTTGTGCCACTGAGTTTAGAGTTTAGTTTCCTCATATCAATGGAATCTTGTATGGATTTAAAATGTGTTACGAATAAATATTACTTACTCTGTTTTGCGTTAGCATAAAGCAGAATTTAGTACTTTGGTTCTTTTTGTTGGCTTTTTACAATGATCATTCATATACTTCTAAAAACAAATATGCAGAGTTCAAATATGTTAAAAGAACGTTGATAGAGTTGTATACTAAAGGAAAGAAACTTGATTTGTTTGCAACGTGAAAGGCTTTCTGCCAAAGATGTTTTTTTTTCTCTTGGCGATCGTAAACTGGGAAACAAGAAAGGAAAAGGCGAGGTAAATTAGTTTTGGAGAAAAAACCTTTTATATATGAACAAAACTTATACATTGGGTTGCCTATGCAAAATCACAATATATGAAAAGTGGAAACCTAATTTTTTTTTCTTTTTATGTTTTTTGGATTTGAGTATGGAAAGGAAAACGTAAGGAAAGCCAATTGTTTAAAGTAACAATTCAAAATATAAATAGGCCGAAAGTACAGCCTAAAAATAGAATTTTCAACAGAGTTTGAGTATAAAGAAAGGTTATACTATATTTATATTTGATTTCACTTTGAAGATAAAATTTGGGAAACCTAGAAAAAACCTAGAATGTGTATTTGTGCAGTTCTCTAATTCAAAGCTCTGTGAAATCTTTAATCGCAGAATTTATTTGTAAACATTAATGCATGTTATTGATTCATTTTTCAGAAGCACACATATTATAATGAACTGTTTTCTTCAGATTTTTTGTGTGATTAATTTCCTTTAATTACTCACACTATAATTTTACAGGTATTTTGTATCAAACATTAGTTACTTAAAACTGCCTGAAAAAGTTCCTTATAAATAATTTCTTTTAATTTTGGACAAACAATTTAAAAAGAAGTTCTGTTAAAAACTATAATAAGAATTAAATTTTGAATAAAACTCTTGTTTTTTAGAAAAATCCCGAAATTTCATTCCACGATTCAGAGTATTAAAAAAAAATACAATCGCCCCAGAAATTTCAATAAAATTTAATTTTGGTGGTCGCAGTAGCCTAGAGGTTAGGGTTGCGAACTCGCTCCCGTCATTTCACGCATTCGAGTCTTTGTGTCACGGAAGACCCGTGGCGCGGTAGCCGAGTGGTCAAGGTATCGGATCGTGGCTAGCCTTGTCACGAGTTCGAGCCCACTGTGTAGGTCAGTGGTGCACGTTAAATCTGTCGAGAGCTCAAACGTCCACCCGTTGGTGTAGTGTGGTAGTTAGGAGAGGGGGTGCCAGCTCAGGTGTCATCCACGTCACTTGACCATGGTTCAAAATTACGTGGTCCGTCGCCAAAAGCCCTCGTGTAACTGAACAGTGCGACGTTAATACTCACTCACTGAAGACCCGTCGTATACAGGGAGCTTATACACATTAAAACTGTCGAGTGTATTTTTATAGTTATATGACTGATTACGAATATTACGAAATTTTAAAGTTATAAGGCATATAATGTGTGTGAGTTCGAATCCTAGTACCACTAAAGACCCACAGCTTAGAGGTGCTGATACACTTTAAATATACTGAGACTCAAAATCTTCCTGGTGGTGTGGTAGTTAGGAGAGAGAGGGTGCCAGCTCAGGTGTCGTTCTAGTCACTCATCCTAGACTCAAAATTACGAAGTTTGTCGCCAATATCCCTGTCGTTGCTCTAGAGTGCGATGTTAACGTAATTTTCATTCACTCATTCATGATATTCCACAAATTAGTTTTACAATAACTGAAAATACCTCACAACAGCACTTCTCAAACTTTCAATATTTGTGACCCAATTTTCAATCATAGGTTTCATCACCCCCCAATCCGTACAATAACAATATATTGAATTCAGTTATAATATGAAGCCGAGGTAGATCAGTGGTCAAGGTAACAGACTCGTGCCCGACGTGTCACGAGTTCGAGCCAAGTATCGCTGAAGATCCGCCGTGCAGAGGAACGATGCATGTCAAACCTGTCGAGCGATCAAACGTCCTCTTGTTGGCGCGGTAGTTAGGAGAGGAGACTGCAAGCTCAGGGGTCGCCCTCGTCACTTGATCATGGTTCGAAATTTAGAGGTCCGGTGCCAAAAGTCCTCGAGTAGCTGAACAGTTCAGCTGAATATTCACTCACTTATTCACTCGATAATAATATACTTTGACGTAAATCTACAATACGACTTTAATTATAAATCGTACAAATTAACAATATAAGTATTAAATTTTGTAATAATATATTGTATATGAAAATAGTCCCATGGAGTCCTGGTAATTATTAAACTTGTTCTTTAATTAGTGTTGTCATGGTTCAAAATTACGAGGTCCGTTGCCAAAAGCCCTCTTAACAGTGCAACTTGTTAATATTCACTCACTAACTTAGTATTGTTAAAATAATTATCAAATACATTGTGTACACACAGTACTGTGATACATTTATGGCCGTGGTAGCCTAGTAGTCAAAGATTGAGGCTGGCGTGTCACGAGTTTGAGCCCAGAACCACTAAAGACCCGCCGTGTAGGGAAACGATTCAAGTTAATTCCGTCGAATGCTCAAACGTCCTCCCGTTGATGTGATGTGGTAGTTAAGAGAGGGAGGGGGGTGCCAGCTCAGGTGTCGTCCTCGTCCTTTGACCATGGTTCAAAATAACGAGGTCCGCCTCCAAAACCCTCGTGTAGCTGACCAGTGCGACGTTAATATTCACTCATTCACTGATACATTTGTAAGTGTTTTACACCAGTGTAAATGTGTATTTTATTATGTCAGAATGTTTCTTACTTTTTTTTTTTGCTTCCTTTCAGTCAATTAATTAATTTTTTTTAAATAATCGTTTGTTTTAGACATTTCAATATGTTCGAGCACCCCACTGTTTGAGAAATGCTGACTCATCATAATAAGTTTTACTAAATCATTTATAAATATATATTGAAATTTATTACTCTCTAAGACAAAAGGCTCATTTTTTAACTGTTACACGTCTCCTTCGGAATGCATTAAACTGCCCATAGTCATTGGGAATTGACCACTCAGAACTACTTAAAATGATCCTCTGGTAGCGGTTCTTCCTTATTAACAAATTGTTTGTGCTAATAAAAAGAATTCCAAGAGGGGCTTAATTCCTACCTGGAAGAAGCGATTTCATTTGATAGTTTTCCGGGAACCAGTAGGAGTGGTAATTAGGAAGGTAATTCCCCTGAAAAAAGAGAAAATTATAAATGAACAATAAAATCCGACTGCAGTCCATACAGTGAAGTGGTACAATTTATTACTATTATTTTCGTTTTCGATCGCTATGCCTTTAAAAAGTTAAATTTCTCTTAGCTAAGTACAAAAAAGGCAAATGTACAATTTTTTCAAATAAAAGAAAATCTCCTTATTCATAGCACTTCAAATTGTGAAAATCGAGATTCTTCGCTATTATTTGTAAATTATTAAACTAATTAATAATTATATTATACATATATAATTAATAATTAATAATATAATATATATAATTATAATAAATTATATATATAAATTAAACTAATTAATTTATAACTATTAAACTTAAAAAATGCGTATTGCTAATGTTCTAATTGTGAAGTTGGGAGTACCAGGAACAAGAAAAAAAAGTTAAAATCTATCATTTCAAAATATTTATTAATCGCACAAAAAATTCTTTTTTTAGTGTGCAAAATATTAGCGATATTTTGTAATGTTATTCAACTCTTTACATTTTACGCTTCTAAGCAAATCTTAATAAATATCAATTATATATATTTTTTGTGTAAATCTTGATGACGGACTAGCCATTTCTTCCCTTATATATATATATATATATATATATGTCGCAGGGAAAGTATTAAATTAGGGATTTCGTCGAATTCCTAAGGGAGATCAATTCACGCAAGATGTTAAAATAAGAACTCTGTGTGTGTGTGTGTCTAAGGTGATTTCCCTAAGGAAAGTAAGTGACTTGTTCAAATCCCTAACCTGTTTCAGTGAAATGATGAAATAATATTTTCTAGAGTTTAAAAGTGTTCATTTAGCACATATGTTGCATTATTAAAAGTAGAGTAATTAATACAACAATAATCATTGAATTACAAATTATTTATCCGAAATTAATTAACAAAATAATTAAATAATTAAGTTGGATTTTTTTTTTAAACGGATATTTATATTAGAATTTCAAACATTTTTTTTTCTAAATTATACGTTAATGTATCACCTTCTTTTAGTTTTTATTTCCCTTTTAAAATAGCTTTTTTTATTTTCAAAAAGCTTTTTTTATCTATAAAGAGGGCGTGGTCAAATTCCTTAAATTGTTTGTTTACATTTTTCAACTGAAGTTTTATTCAGTTTCTAATTTGTAGGCATACACACACACAAAAGTTATATATCAATCGAAAGATAATAATGCAAAGAATATAACTAAATAAAACTAAAAAAATGATATTTAGGTCATTTTGTTTTGATGCGTCACGTCAGAAGCCCGGCGCTATCTGGCACGGACGATTAAAGAGGAGGGAGGTAAAAGGGAGTGGTAACAAGCGAACACAGAGCTCTTCAAATGCTGACTTGTTCATCATTTCACTAAAACAGTTCGGGATTTGATCAAGTCACTTACATCAGGGAAATGACCTCAAAGAGAAGTTATTTTAACATCTTGCGTGAATTGATCATCTCCCTTAGGGATTTGATGAAAGCATTAATATCATCATTTTCCTGCGTTATATACATAGTATAGTAAAATAAAATACTAAGTAAGAAAGTTGTATAACCTGCAAGGCCAAAGAAGAAAGAAATTGGATTCCAAGAAACATAACAATTGAAAACCACCTCCCACCCCCCACACACGTTACCGTTGAAGTGTGAAATGCGTTATTTTATAGAATAACTCTTGGTATTTCATGAAATATCTAGATAAGGCAGTTAAAGTACATAAAATTATTGGATTCTATGATTTAACTAGATATTCTATAGAATGATAATTAATTGATCGTCACTCGAAAGTTCTTTGAAACAGTTCTAGCTGCTTTTAGTCAGTTTTGAACAACAATTCAAAGTGTCATCACAGTAATCTTTGCTCTAATAAATAATGAAATGTAAGACAAAGGCATTTCATAAAATTTAAATTAATATTCTCTTACATTTTTGTTTAAAAAGTTTACATGAGGTTTTTATGAAGCAGGAGTTTTTCTTTCCAGCATGCACTTTTTTGATAATATTTAAATATATAACTACTTCTGCAACATATTCTTTTTTTTTCTTTTCTGTTTAATGTTAGCAATATGATCAGTAGTAAATTATATCATTTGCTTTTCTTTTTTATTTATCTATTAATAGGGATAAAATATATTTTTCGAGAGATTTTAGCTATTTAGGATCAGTTAATTTATAAAACAACCTTAAAATCGTTTATTTTCCCCTTTAACGGTTTATTATTAGTTGTTTCATAGAATAACTAGGTAAAGTATGAAATTTTCCACTATTATATACTTAAACTGACTTCATGAATATTCATGAAAATTTCATGAAATACCTAGTTATTCTATGAAATATATAACTGAATTATACACTTTAACGATAACATGCATATAAATTAGATTTATTCTACTGCACTATAGTTAAAACGTAGCTCCTACGTCTGTGATGTCGGGACTCCAAATTTACTTAATTTCTGGGTAACGCGAGGGATTACACCCCTTTAGTAAAAAAATTACTTTTTATTTACAAATATTTAAAGCTGAATTTACACACGTTATATTGGATGTCTGAGAGCCATCTTTTGCCATCATATACTGGGTATCGTCAACTGTTGGGCTCGTTTTAAGATTCTGCACTCCGCCGAATAGTGAAAATTTTTTAGTATCTCTCAGAACTTTAGAAGAGTTCCTTATTATCACGGAACTTGCCGGTATCAATCTTTTGCTGGAAAAAAACTCAAGTTCCGATCGCTGATCTTCCCGATCTCTGGTTCAGCTGCTCCACAGCATTCGCACTTATAGCTGAACTCGCTGATCTCCTGTCGCTGGTCTTCCCACTGCCTAGCAGCCTTTCGCAGAGTTTAGTCCTTTGGTGATCTCCGATCTAGCTATCGCTGGTTCGTCTACTCTCCAGCCTTTTTCGCTCGTATCACAAAGAAAGTCACCTGCTCACCTTCCGATTAGTCTCTTTAAGCCCCCGGGGTGGGCCTCCCTCACGCCTCCTACAATTTCTGATTGGAAGGAACACGTGTCTGCAGCTGCCACCCTCTGTTTCGATCCTATATACCATTGGTTCTTCTGAGACGAAAGTCTATCTGGATTGCGAGATCCTCTGGTTATAGCATACATCGTAAATCTTATGAAGGGTCTATAAATCGACCTGTCACTACGACACTGAGAATATATTCCTTGGCATTTCTTCCTTATAAAAACGGACACTCTCTTCCACACATGTGCAACATGGCCAGATGTTAGAGGGAACTAAAGAATGGGCAGCCGTCGAAACAAGTGTGCCTTTTCCATAGTTATCTGTGAAGAAAAAGAAGGGCGTAACAACCACACAACAAGAAATGTCTCTACAGCGTTTTCGCTTCAGAGCGTGAGTGAAGAATCTGTAGCTCACTTTTTGAACGAAAAAAATCATCTGGCGACTCTGTTAGCTTCTGGTTTCAAAAATGAAAAGAGGGGTAGCAAACTGCCATCTAACAAGACAGCACTATACCTCTAAACAAATCTCTCGCCAATATGTATGTACAAAGAATTTGTTTTTTAATAAAATCTTTTTCTTATGCTTTTGTATCTTCTTATCGCAATGCAAATATAAAAAATTATTAATTTGCTTTTTAAATTATATTACAAGTATATTTATTTCGAGAAGCATACATTTCTTTCAACAAGTTATTTTTACTTATTAATAAAATTACTGCTGCGCAATAATTAGATAAGCATAAAATTAAATTAATCTGCCAAAAGAACATCACGAAGCACATGCGAATATTATTAATATTATTACCGCTCCTTTTTCAATCCGACGTATCGAATAGAAAAAAATACTTAAAAGCGTAGAAATGAAAATTATTTTTTTCACTGCAGCGCTTAGAGGGATTTTTTTATCCATGGGCAGGGAAAAAGTTTGTTAATTAGATAGGATTTTTCTTTTTCTTTTCCTTGTCACTGAACGACAAAGATGATGGTTACGAAAAAAGACAATTAATTCTCGAGCTTAGAAGCAATTGAGGCGCGATTCTTAATATGTTTCTCCCAATGTGACAATTTTCTAACGCCTTGAATAATCATGTAAATGAGATTGTAATAGGCAAGCAAGATAAGCCTTCGGAGGAACTAATTCAATTAGAATTCCCTAAAATTAGATCCATATATGGTCATAATGTTTGTATGTGAGTATGTGTTTGTGGGAATGAAAAAAAAGGTCGCTGATGAACGAATTTCTTTTGATATGTACATTTAATTCTAACAACTCATTAAAATCTAATGAAGAATTTTCACACACTTGAAAATATGTTAGGGAAAAATACTTAAAATAAATTTTGATTAGTGCTTCAAGAAAACGCTGAAAGTTTCTAGTCACATATTTTTCAATAAATCAATTAATCCAATAACTCTTTAACTAAAATTAAGATTAATTTAAAAAATTATACATCCTAATGCAAGATAATGTAGAGACTTAAGGTTTACTTACATTTAGAGGTAGCTAGAGGTTAACACATATAACTATAGAACCTATAGGCAAGTAAGTTCACGCATAAAGCTATCGCATACATTCAGTGGCACAGCATACACCCCCGCATTGCGGGGGAAGGGGGAAACCAGGGCTTTATAGAACCCAAAGTCTGACTAATCCTAAGTAGGGGTTGGGGCCCCTAATCTGACTGCAGGGGGCCCTAATATTCTCCGTTATGCCGCTGGATACATTGCAGTATCGTCTTCGGATAGGCTCTTAGCGCCTGATTTCCCATGCCTGTGGTCTACCAAAAATGATCAAGCAAAAGTTCGCTTTTATTTTATCCCTCTTTCTTCGCTGGTCTACCCTTCACTTTCCAATCTGTTTCTGTACGCCTTCTGGGATGGGAGACTGTCTCATGCTACTTCAATTCCTAATTGGAAAGAACATGGACGTGCACACTGCGCGCCCTATGACTCTTCCTCAAACACTATTCGTAAATCCAGGACAAGCCTAGTCAGATTCAGCTCATTCTAGCTCCTCATGTCGAAAGCCGTATGGACGGGATATAAATCGATATGTCACTCTGTGACGGGCTCATCGCGTTTTCTACTAAAATCTCCTCTTGGGTTCTTTGGGGCCGAAAAAGGCAAATTCTTTCCAATCAAATCCAGAAGCGCGAATCGTGAACATGCAAATTAAAAACCTTTTAAATAGTAGAAGTTTAACGTAAGCGTATGACCTATTGGGAAGAGATTATGCTAGTCTGGTTTGAGCGCGTGAACTGAAGGAAGAGAAGAAAGCCGTCTTGATTGTGAAGCTATCCGTGACAGAGCGATCGAGTTAAGATGGATCCAACTCCACACGAGTTTTATTCTAGAGATATTAAGGATCCGAAAGGATTGCGATTTAAACAAGAAATTAAGGTAGGATAATTCTAGTATCCATTAGAAACTGTGATATAAACAGAGATTAGGAATAGAAGGGAAAGTTAAATATCGTGGTTGAGATCACGCTTATTTGGTAATACGTATTGTGTGTTTTCTCACCTCAGATCCGCTAAGTTATAATATAAATATTATCATTGTTAGTGTTTAAGTTAAGATCTTAATAAAGACATTTTAAGATCATGGCAACGCCTGGTCCTTCATTCAAACCCACACCTCTAGATCATGAAGTTAACTTAGGAGTGAGGTACCACCCACGGGGGAATACTTCACAACTCTGACGCATTATATATTCAATTCCTGGTATTTCCTCCTCCCAATAGCGGACCATCCTTTCCACATATGTGTAGCATCGCTACACGTTAGATGGAACAAAAAATGAACTCTACAGCTGACACAGGTATACCTATCTATCAATCGCTTTCAAGGAAAATGTCATATTATGCGCCTTTTCACCTGAAGGCTGGGAAACAAAAGAAGGGCAGTAGACAGATGAATAAAAAGCGACGTTGCGGTAGTAATATTCAGATTATTTATATTTGGTACTTCTCCTTAGCACAAAAATACTCTTTTTAAAAATATTTGATTAATTATGTGTGAATGCAAATCTTACTCTTTTTAGATACATTCATAACAGTAATTAGTTTGACATTTAGATTTTTTACTTTTATCATTGAAATCTATAAATCTGTCTTGAAGTGACTTTCGGATAGACACAGAAAATCACTATCAATAGATGTGTGCGCATATAAAGGATATTAATGTTGAACGATTTATCACAATTTACTTGAGTTTTAGACGTTACACATTCAACATGACTTTTGTTTATTTACTTTCATAGGATTTTAAAAAGATACTTTTCTCTATAAATTCAGATGGGATTTGTAACTACCTCTAAGTCCTGATGATAATAGGCAAACAGCGCGTGTGCCTTTCTCTGAAATTTGGAAGAGTGAAAGAAAATGTAGAGAACTAAAGCAAAAACTCAAGTCGTACTATATTCAGAATGAAAATGCTTTCTATTGAGAATAGACATATTTATAAAAGACCAACTTAAGGATGAGAAAAATTAAATTAAATGTATATATATATATGTATGTATTAAATATTAAGTTGAAATAAAAGTAGGGTCCAACGTATGGACAAAAATTTATTTGACAAGATTTTATCATTCTTGTTTTTCTTCTCTTTATTGTAATTAATTACTTAATAAGGCACCGTTATTTAAAATAATTTATGTATAATAAAGAGAGATTACATAAAATAAATATAAACATTATAGTAATAACAATGTTATAATTTTCAGAGCAATTCAATGTAATTTTATTAAAATACCTTGAGAGTCACATCTTTAAAATATATATCTGAATTATTGTGTTAAAAACAAAATTTAAACAATTAAAATCTTAATTTAATGCTACAGATTTTTAGTGAAATAACGTATAAAACATGTTTTTTATATTGATTATGTTATAAAAATATATTGAAATATCATGTCGAATATTTTTATAGGGAAAAAAAGACGTTCTCAATAATCTGATAGAAAAATATGCTTTCTTTTTTTTAAAAAAAAGCTACATTTTTTGCAAATTTATATCTTGCAAAATTAATAAAAAAAATCGCTTGTCCTATGTCTCATTTCGTAAAAAAATCATTCATAAAAATTAAACATACGACAGTTTTTCCCGATCTTCTTTGTGGTAGTGCTATTTAAACAACTTTTTAAAAGAATTAAAATCATTTGGTTTCCTTGACTGAATCTGTCACACTTCGTTCAATACATTATTCATTCAAAGATTCTGGATAAGTCTGTGTAAGGCACATGAATCTTTTTTGAGATTATTCGGTTCTTAGGTATTATCGCAACCTATTAGCGACATAACATGAAACGAAGCACACGGTTGCCAATTCAGCGTGTACAACACATAGGAAATTGGGGTTGCATACTTGGAGGTTATTAGTAGAGTTGGCGGTTTTGAGATAATTCGTAAGTACTGATTATTCTTGTTAGGTGTCCAAAATAACCGATAATTTTAAAAATCATACAAAAACTGAAGGTGGTAGAAATGTACAGTTTGCTGCATTCTGCTTTGGTAACCGGGGAATTTTTACTCACCAAGTTTCAAAATTAGTTACAAATTTCGTATACAGATGCCACTTCTACAGAGAAATCTATAAAACAATGTTTTATGTCACTTTCGTCAGACACGTTGAGGGACGTGCGCGTGGTGGAACTTTAATTCTAGTCAAGAAAAATATTTCTCATTATAATATACCCACCTCCCCTCTCCAGCACATCGAAGAGAAAGTGGTTATTATCACCCCGCATAACTTAAATTCTACCTCAATTATTTCTGTTTTCATACTCCCTAGTTCGGACGAGAGATAATTCACTCTCGATCTTGAACAAGTACTTCAGACCAACAGCAATTGTGTGATCTTTGGCGATTTTAATGCTACACACAATATGTGGAACTGTACCAACAATTCCATCCGAAGTTGCCAACTTAAGACCTTTATGGACTCCTCGATCTCACAATAGCTTTTCCCGACACTCCAACTGGATTTGGTTACTGATCTGCTAACACTCTCGATTTTGCCATTATCAATAACTTTCATTTCCCTTTCACCGTAAATTCGTTAGAACTCTCTTCTGATCACACTCCGGTTTTCCTAAATTTTTCACTTCTCCCCTCTTCCATTCACAATGATAACGCTAGGGCAGCTACCCCCTGTTTTCTACTTTTAAAAATAATTTAAATTGTTCTATCAATCTTTCTGATTTCATAGGTATCAATAACCCTACTGTGATCGAAGATAAAATTGCAATTTTCACCTCCGCCGTTCGCTCCGCCCACTAATTTGCCTCTAAGCCAATAGCAAAACAAGAACCACACATACACTCCAAATAACATTAAAGAACTTATTCGGGAGAAAATCATTTACAAACTAATTACTAATAATTTTCCTTCTGCACTCATCCATTTAGTCAATAGGTCTTTGTCAATAGGTCTTTTCAAGTACGAGTGAATGTTTCCCTTTCTAACACCTTTAATATCAATTATGCGGTCCCCCAAGGTACCCTTCTCGGGCCCCTTTTGTTCAATATCTACATTAATGACATTCCTACTCACCTTCAAATCAGTACTAATATCTAAACGGATAACACTGTCACCCTCGCCACATACAAAAATAGCGATATAATCCCTTGGTACTTAACAAACACCTACATCTCTTTCAAAATTTCTTCGATACATAGAAGAGAAGATTAAAACTAACGTAGATAAATCAGTCAGGGTACTCTTCACCAGGAGAACACAACGCACACCACCAACACTTTACTTCACACCACTACGATGGTCTCAGAGCGCAAAATACCTAGGACTGATCCTTGATAAAAGGCTCACTTGGAAACAACATATTATATAAATGCGTGATAAATTCCATAATGCTCTTAGAACACTCTACCCCTTAACTGGCCAAGGAATTCGGAAATGCATATTTATAATAAGATATTTCTCTACACTGCCGTCTTTCGCTCCATAATTACAAACCGCTCGCCAGTGTGGAGCAGTAGATACCAATGTTAAAATTCTCGAAGTTGATCAGAACTCTCTAATTCGTAATATAATTAAAACTAATCGATATACTAAAAACTCTGATATTTAGAGAGATATAAAAGTTCTTCCACTTAAAAATACATCCTAAAACTGGCTATTTCATTTTTCGAAAATCTTCCTAATATTGGCAACGTTCATGTACAAAATCTAAATAAATATTATCCACAGAGCCAGATACTAAAAGACCTAGAAGAATTCTTCTAGACTCTTATAATAATCCCCTAGCAATTAATTTAATCACTAACCTTGTGGCGAGTAGGGATTACAATACCGGAATACCGAGATACCGAACACCGGTATTTTAAGCTATTTGTTCAATATTGTAATACCGGTGTTCACAAGTTTAAATACAGTTTTTTCGGTATTTACTAGAAATTCTTTTAATTGTCTTCACTATATGTTCAGGGATCACCAATATAGCAAAATAGTATACGTTTTTGTTTTACGTCTCCCTAACGGTGAAATTAATAAGACTGTGAACATAAAGTTGCATCTTACAATCAAGAGAGGTGATAAAATATGGGAATCATCCAAGGAGGCGGGCCATAACTATCTTATTCAGAGCGATACTGCGCACGCACTGAATTCGCAGTCTGATATCTATGTCTGTGAAAACAAGATTGTAGTTGTGAAGAAAGTGTGTAATATTTCGATATTTTTTAAATTGGTGAGCTTGTTATTCACATTGTTTTTGAATATCATACAGTACAATGGATAGATTGTGTTTTTTAAAATCACATTTTTCAAAAATTTGTTATAGTACCACAGAACTGTAAGTAGTGATATTTACACTTTTTGTGATTTAGATAAGTAAGCTGTTCCTTTACTTATTTGTGATTCTGTTGTTACTGTTATAATTTGTAACTTACAAATTATTTTTTGTGATATTTAAACTCTCCAATAAAACTGGCCAATAAAACAAAGAAATACCTGACTTCTTTCTTTTTCTAAAATTTCTTCTATTAGTATTATAAAACCGGTATTAAGATCTAAAAAATACCGAATACTGTATTGAACTTTTGGTCCGATATTGCAATCCCTAGTGGCGAGTGAACCTAGTTAGTTTTAGTTTTTTCAAACTTTTCTAATTTAATTTACTTTATTCTTTTTAAATTTTTCAATGCTGATTCCACTTTGGAATCCCACACAGACTAGCTTTCTAGACCCCACCCCATTGCTATGTTCCAATGTATCCTGGCAGCCAATAGAGTGCCTACTCACAGAGTGCTATCAACCAATGACAACCAGGACTCTCAAGTAACATCAAGATTTTTCCCGCCAACTTCGGATACCTCCGAAACATCTCCCAAGACCACGCCTCCTTGCCACATCCTCCCAACCAATCAGGAGACTCTCTCTCATAAAGGCCCCTCAACATCAGGCCACATTCAACAACTTAGATAAGGAATGGAGGAACGCTTTGCGTTCCATTTCCCAGTGACATCCAGTATCCTTTCGCCAGACACGTCAGCATTCTGCCGAGTACTTCGAAAATGAAATACTTGTTGTAGCACGCAAGGAAAAAAATTGATTACAAAAATCAAAAATTGAAAATTAGCCATTTTTGAAACACATGCCAGTACTGACATGTCTGATGTGAAACGGACATAAAACATTTTTTTATAGTTTTCCCAGAGTTAGAAGATCCCTCTTTTGACGAACTTTGTAACTAATTGTGAAACTTGGAGAGAATAAATTACCTGGTTACCAAAGCAGAATGCAGCAAACCGTACATTTTTATTGCCTTCCATTTGCTGAAAATTGGTTTTTCAAATCTTCAGTCATTTTTTGGACACCTAGAAATTGCACTTAATTATAAATCATAAGCTTTTAATCTTAAAATGTTAAATGTTTTGCGGACGGTTAACGAGGACGATGTATGAAACAGCAATTTATTGCAACTAACGAACTCAATACGGTAAAAGTAAGTGCGCGATGCATCACGATGAAATGTACTAGAAATTTCACGAATCGTCATTTTTTCAAAGACGTCAAAAACTGCCGGTGATTCTCGTTGAATTTCGGACACATTTGCAAAACATCGTCCTTTAGACTCATTTTGAATGTTAAAGACAACACAGGTCAAGTCACAGGGAGCTAGATCTGGTGATGATAGTGGGCCACATTTCTAAAGTTCTCTTACACAACAACTAACGAGAAAAAAGCGTTCACAGCGCCACAAGAGGTGAATTACAAAATGCTTTGTTCAGACAGCGTCTGTCTGTAAAGGCATTTCAGGCAGTTCGGGTGTAGAGGTTTTGAACTTAACACAAAATTAGATGCATGCGTTCTGCACGATATATATATTGTTGTGCATTACTAAATCGTAAACACTCCAAAATATAAAATGGAAAAAAAATGCGTATTCACCTTTTTACATTTTGAAGCACTGAAAGTTATTAGAGGTTTTCGGATATTGGCCTTTTTTCGCTTTAGTGTTCGATGAGACAATCTCAATAAGAACAGTCCAGGATTTTTCAGATAGCACCTCCTATAAAAAAAAGAAACTTAATTATGAAATCCTTCACACAAACACAACGCAGTTCGTCAAATTCTTTTCATCTTGGGTTTCTTTTTCTTTTTAGAAAAACTAATTTGTCTGCGTTTCAACAAGCATTTCTTTTTCCCAAAACAAATTCTTATGTGATTGCCTTTTGTTGATGAAAAATGTTTTTATCTCACAGAAATCCTTTCAATTTCCACTAAAAATTCACTGACATCTTGAGAAGTTAAAAGATACATGAAAAATAAAACAACGAGAGAAGAAATAAGAATTATATACAGCTTATATTACACTACAGGGCCTGCTGTTGCCATGGAAACGAACTATGACGTCCGATGTGGCACTCAAATCATCCAAAAAACGAACTCATAAACTAGTTTTCCCTTTTTTATTTAATTTAGAGATTTTTTGTTTATAATTGCAATATACGATGGAGAATCACAGTAATTTTATTAATTTAGCATAGTATTATCTTGTAAACTCTAAATTAAGTATTTTCTGATTTAAATATTGTAATATATGTATTAATTAATTTGTTTTCACTATATCCATTTTGAGCGAGAAATATCACTAGATGTAACGTATTTTGCTGATTTTTGTATCGAAAAATTCAAACTTATGCTCTCTAATTGGTTATATAGTTATTAGCAATAATAATTGGTTATAAATTTATAGCCTTATTTATGAATATTTGCTATTTTGTTTTATAAGTTATGAATTTAATAAGGCTGTTGGAACATCATAGTTCTTTGAGACATATCTGTAATAGTTTAAAACATATATTTCAAATTCTTAGGAAACTCATTTACAATATTCGGTGGATTCTCATTTCAGATAAAAAATGAAATATAGCATTTTTCTACTAATTAAATGGTTTTTCCATAGCTTCAAGTATAATTTCAATTTTTTCCCTCTATTGATAAACTCTAATATAATTAAATTAAATTGTAAGTTAAAATATTCCCAAAATTCTAGTCTGTCTGTCTAATAGTTCAAAAACGAAAATACTTATTACGCCTCCTAACTACTAGCAAGCCTCCTTGGAGTTCGATTTTCACAAAGCCAGTTCTTAGCCAATCTCTACTCTATGAGAGGAACAACCAAATTTCAAGTCTGAAGCTCAAACAAATCAAAAACGGGAATGTTTATCTCTAACACTCCTTTATTCCTCGCCACTCCCCATGAGATTGATTTTCACAAGACCCATATTCTTAGCGGATTTCTACTCCATGAAAGAAACAGGCCTGCCAAATTTCAAGTCCTTTAGGTCTAATAGTTCCGGAGATATCGTGATGAGTGAGTAAGTGAGTCACACTTTTCTGGTTTACATACATTGATATATTAAGCGAATAATAAGCAAAAATAATTTTTAATCTAAATTAAAAATACTATTTTTCAATGAAATTTTGAGGGAATAAAACTCAATTTTGCTGTTTACGAAATTTCTAAAAAAGATATTTTGAGAAGACGCGAAGCATCTATGAAATTGAAGAAAGTAAGCTCAAAACTGTTAATTACTTAAAGAAACTCTTTAGAATATAAGATGAATTAAATACATTAAAGACAATTCAAAAAAAATTTTAAAAACCGTTCATTTTTTTTTGTTAAGGGGTTGAGAACTAATGCAGGAAATAAAACATACCACTCTCTGTTGGGGAAAAACGTTTTGAAAACTAAACAATTAGATTCATCTATTTCATTTAATTTGATTCTTTAAGGAGTTTATAAAATAAGTAATGTAAAAATTAATAAAGTTCTTGCGTCATTCTAATACTTAATTTCTAATCAATATGAATAAATGTTTTTAAAAATAAGTTTAAATAATGTCTCTATCTAAAGGAGTAATTGCATTCATTTTAGTAATTTGTATGTTTCTACCAAATGTATTTTCAGTTAAAAAGAGTTTCTTGAAGAATAAACACATATATGTTGTGTTACAACAAAAGAGCAAATGCTGTGAGGATGATTGTTTCGATTGAAAATGTTATGAATTCACTCGCAATTAATAAGCCCTTTAGTGTGTTCATTGTAAATATAACGGAACCTATTTTACATTGTAAACTCTACTCGAAATTTAATTGAACATGCATTTTTTTTATTATCCGTATACATATAAAAGGGTTTTGTTGCAAACAGAAGCGAGGAATTGCACTAAGAAAAATTTTCTTGTTTAACTCTAGAAATTTAATTATTAAAAAATGTTTAAACTTGAGTATTGTTGGTCATTAGTTTGATATTTTTATTCCATTGTTACCACAATTTCTTTAACTTAAATTAAGTTTCCAATAATTTTTGTTAGAAATCCTTTTTCAAGAAATATGTGCTAAAAAGAAAGTAGCAGTGACAACATAAAATGTCAAGAAAATTGTAGGAGCCCATGGATTGAACGAAATTACTCAAAACTTACTATGACAACTAACGTAAAACAAAGTACTCATATTCTAAAGTGTAACAGTAAACGGAAGAAGAAAGCGTCATAAGCAAATCAACGCTCAGGAGATCAAAAATCGAAAAAAGTATACAAGTGCAGAAATCATAATTTCGCAGAAGCTGTTTTTTGTTGTTGTTGTTGTCTCAACGGGGAAATTTACATTTCGGCTGTTTTTTGAGAAAAGATGACTAAAATGTTATGGCAACATAGTCTACCGGAATCCATTGCTTGATGTATTATTGGGAATTTCAAATCCAGGCAAACTCGAAGAACTGAAGTGGACGTTGTTGAAGGAGCAAGAAGTGTTCGTTGCAAGACTGAAATCGATTTCAAGAAACAGGGCATGCTCAACGTCCGGCCAAGACAAGATTCTTCACGTGCTACAGCAACAAATAATGACCAATATATCATGTTAAAAGCTCGCAAAGACCAAACAACCAATGTGTTCCAGATTGAAAGACAGTTTCTTTTGGCAACAAAACAAAGAGCCTTCAGCCAAACAATCCGGAATAGGCTTCATAAGGGTGGGTGATGCACTTAGGCCAACGGTGTGTTTTTCAATGAAAGCACACCACCATATTGCCCGATGAAAGTGAGCTGCTGAAAATCAACATATGATGCAAAGTTATTCGAGTCAAGTGTTATTCACAGATGATTCCCGGTTCAGTTTATAGCTTAAAACAGTGTTTCTCAAACTGTGGGGCACGTCCCCGTAGGAGGGCGTGATAACCCTACGAAGGGGGCGCGAGCATATTGAACAGTCGAAAACAAAAGACTATTTAAAATAGTTATTAACTTATTGAAAGTTAAGACACAAATATACATTCCAATATAGTAAAAAATAAAATACTCATTTACACCATAATACACTATACAATGTATTTTATAATTAATTTAACAATACTAAGTTAGGGACAAGTTTAATAATTACCAGTCAACCCATGGGCTTGTCATGTATAAAATTATGTGCCAATATTAACACTTATCTTGATAATTTGTACAGTTTATAACTAATGCCTTTAATAACGATTAAAATTTGCGCGATTCGTTCCCCAATGCCACCATTTAGCACGTAGGTAAGCGTATGTGGTGTATTGAGGGGTGGTTGGAGAAAAGGAATAAATAATCAAATCCTTTGAAATACGTCAATCCTTCGCAAACCCTATCAAGATCAAATTAATTGTTTTCCAAAGCCTTCGGAATAATTGTATGGATAGCAGTTCACAGAAAAGACAGTGCTTCGTAAGGACGTATATATACGTGTGGGGCCATTAATGCACTTGCTGAGTGAGACGTTTATATACGTCGGGTGGAAAAATGAGGTTAAAGTCGTATTGTAGGTTTAACGTCAAAGTATAGTATTATTGAATTTAATACATCGTTTGTATGAAGGGGAGGGGTGCAATGCAAATAATGATTGAATATTGGGTCGCAAACTTTGAAAGTTTGAGAAGCACTGGCTTAAAAAAGACTTTTGATATGGCGAGAAAGGGGAACTCGGAAAAATCCCTATATTTATTCAGGAAAAACCACATTATAGACGAGATGTTTTGATGGTATGTGCTGTAATCACAACATGTTTAATTTTAGTTGTAATTACATTATTTAGAAATGCCCCATTACTACTATTAATCATGCTTTACATATAATTCTGAAGTTTGCATTAAAATTTTAGCAAACCAAAATTCCTAAACAAGATTGATACATACGAACTAAAAAGAAAAACATTTTAATGACAAATATTGAATGATGAAAACACATTTAAACATCAAATACAAAAGTAAATACAAATAACGTTTTTTAGCAACTTGCAGAATACAAATATTATTGGAGGCGAAGAATTAAAAATTTCTCATTCAATTAGAAATACTTAAAATATACAAATCGAAAAATACATGTTTACAATTTTGATTCCTTTTTCATTAATAAAATCAATAAAATAAAAAATGACATAATTCAAAATTTTTAGGCAAAACTTAATAAAGCTTTCTTTTAAAAAATATCTGAAAACTTATAAAAACTTAAGGATTATTGAATAATCAATGCTTAGTTTGTAAATAAGTAGGCAATTGGAAAAAAGTCATTCAGATTTATTTAAAGTTTAAAGACAAGACTTAAATACGTTACTTACATGCTTTAAAACACGATTTTATTTTTCACTTATTACCATTTTAAATTGTTCAGTTATTGAAGAATATTTTTCGAATATTTACAAAATTGGTTTTTAAAAACTCATCCGACCCAATTAGAATATTAATTGCACAATAACTGAGACATCTTTTCGTGAATTATCTTTTTAAAAAAGGTTCATATATAGTTCAAATAATCAGAGCATTTAGAACCACAAGTCTTGCAGTCAAAAGGATAATGTTCTGTTGCATCAAAGTAAGCACATTCGGCATGTTCTGTTTCGCGCAATATAGGCCATTCTTCTTGTTCCGCTTTGCTTTTCACTGAATAAAGTTTTTCAAACAATTCTATTTCAGATTCACTCAAAGAAAAACTGTCATTATTAGTATTAAATCTGTCGTGAACAAATAGCGTGCAGTGTTTTCCGAAAGTGCTGTTCTGAAATTAAGCCTGCGTTGTGTGTTCCGTAAAATGTTCTAAAAAAAATTCATTGCAAAATAACTTTAATCTCTCAAAGTCTTCAGATTCGAAAACCTTTGAAAACAGTCTATCGTATAAAACATTGAAGCAAAAATCAGCAATGTATAGAATCCGGAAGCATTTGTATTCCATAAAAAAATGGTTGACCAATTCATTTAGAATAGTAGCCACTATCAGAAAATTAAAGTACATTGGCTCCAGGCCGTGGGTAGCCTAGTGGTTAGAGCACCGGACTCCGGACCGGAAGGCCTGGGTTCGATGCCCGTACCGCGAAATACCCTCCGAGTACACGCGGAGCACGTGCTCGTTAAATCAGTGGGTCCGAAAGTCTTGTGGGATGATTCACGAGTGCAGGAAACTGGAGAGAAAGTTTCCCTCCAATTCAGTTTCATGCCTAAATTGTGGAGATAGGCGGTGTCGCCATCTATCTTTCCTTCGGGGCGTTAATAATAAAAAACGCTTAAGTGCATGGAACTCGTTGCTATTTGTTGTCTGCAATGCCATATTTTAAAATAAATTAATGCAATGTGCTGAATTTGAAAAATTTTCCTCCGGAATATCACACAATTTCGAAACTTCTGAATTTATTTCAAGGTCAAAATTTCTTTTCTGGACTATTTCTCTTTTAAGTCAATTTTTTTCTTCCAATTGAGTCATTAAATACTTCAAAGATAAATTGAATTCGATACAATTAACGCGAGTAATATTGCATCAACACCTACCAAATACCACGTGTAAATGTTAACTTGCTCTTCGTTGTTTTAACGGTTAAAATGAATGCTGCGACCGGCAAGTAGAGCAGATAAGAGGTCCTTAGAAAATCGCAACTCGAAAACGATGAAAGCGCCCTCTTCTGGGAGGGGGGATTGGGTGTGTCTCAAGGAATGGCGAAGTACTCATGTCGTACTGGTCGTAATGATCGAAGGTAAATAGTTCCTTCATAAATGATGAATTATATGCCCTTTTTTTTAATTTCCGTTATTTTCTCGATTTTGAAATAAACATTTTTTTCAAGCAACTATTCTTCCAAATTTTCCCTTACTTTATTCAACTTTCTGATGATTATGTTCTGACAGCTGTCATGATGAAAGAAAATGACATGACATTTAGAATCTTTCCCTTTTTCACGTTCGTCTTGTGAAGAACTTTCTTGAAGTTGAAACTTTACAGAGCATGGGCTGGGAAGCATGTTCTCCTGATCTTCACCTGACTGAGCGTGTTTGGGACACACTCGGACAATGCGTTGCTGCAACACCAAGGCCTTCTTTTACTGTCAAATACTCGGAGATCACACTTCGTCACGCGAGTGGAGCAGTATTCCCAAAATCTCATCGATAACCTCATCGCATCCATGCAAAACAAGAGTGTGGCAGTCTTAGCAATTCGGGAAGCATCACATCATATTTAGTATCTTGTATCATTACCAAATAATCAGGGTTTTTTTTTTGCCATTTACATGTGACCAAATTGTTGCCTTGAAGTATCGTAATTGCTTTTTTTGCTTCTTTTGTCAGTATTTTTATTACACCCGTATTTTCCATATTGTGCCCATGCATGGCTATCGCGCAACACTTTTTGCTCTCTCCTTAATTTTCTTGAGCAGTGCGGTTGTTAATAAAGCGAACACACGTGTATTTCTTTTGCGTGAAAAGTCCAATAATAAAAGTACAAGGAATATTATTGGTACAATAGATTTCTTGAGCTAATTGATGATATGTGTCTGAGTGAACTTGTAAATTCAAGTAGTAGCAGAATCATTTAATGGTTAGGGTTAACAGTGCACAGTTTCTAATGTGTAAAAAAGACTCATTTATTCAATTTCTACTATTAGCTTACAATCTCCCTCCCTACATTTATGTATTTATATATGTATATATCTTGTTCAAATTTTCAACCGTTAGTAAAATACTTTTTATTCGTCCACTCAAGTTCAAATACATTTTTTAAAATTTGCAGTGGATGACACTTTATGTTAATATAGTTTTTTTCAAATATTAATTCATTAATTAAATGCAATTTATGAATAAATAGTAATAAACAAAATAATGTCCAACATCCTATATAAAAAGGAAAATCACTCGGTGTGTCTCTGCAGCGCAATGGATAGCTCTTTGGACTTCTAAACCAAAGGTCGTGGTTTCGAATCCTACCTGGGATGACCTAATTTCTGAGAATGTGATTTACGAATGAATGAACAGTAACAAAAAAGAATAACATTCCAACACCACATATAGACAGGAAAGTCGCTTTCTAATTTGCCACTTAAAATTGTGATTCTGTCATGTGTATATACATATTTATATTAATTGTAATTACTTAATAACAAGTAACTAAAATAAAATTTTCTCTTTATTGACCTAAGTCGGAATTGACTTTAATTTTTTTTGTATTACTTGTTTAAAATACATAGTTAAACTGACACCCAAGCACACATTAGGGGTTTTAAATTATAACAATTCTTTTTTTAATGTTGATTCCTTGGCAAAAACTATACGGAAAACAGGTTAAAATTTTTGTACACAAAAGCTTAGAATTTAGTGAGAAATATGCTTTTTCGTAGCCCTATTGTCACCGGCATCAGTACTTTATTAAAAAGATTAAATTCATATAGTCTGTGACAGTGAATTTAATCTCTGTGAAAGACTTCGGTGTGAACCCAATTGCAATTTTCATATAAGCTCATGAGAGAGGATTTGACTGTTTTGCTTACAACTGTTTGTCAATGTCCTAAACGTGATCTAACGAATTTATGTGAAGCGAACGCCGCGCGAGATATCCATTCCATTCGCGTAATGTCGTTACTAAGAAAGTATTGAAACACACCACGTATACTTTTTTTCCTACTATAAAACTCTCCTTGGGAAAAATAGAGTTTTACAGGGAAACTTCGGTTTCCAGCATATAGTCTTGAATGTTATTGCATCCCTAAAATTTCGGGTTACCAGATTGGCGAACTTTCCTTGCAAGCTCAGCCCTATGGAGAAAGTAGCATACCTCAATATTTGCAGCAAGGAATCTCACATGTGAACAAAGGATTTCGTCTTGATATCTTCAAGTATTCATAAAGCTTTCATTCGACATACTCAAGTCTGTAGAGCCTCCCAAAGAGAATTTAACTCACATTATGATTTCACCTTTATTATATGAGTCTTTTAAACAATGTTGATTTTATAATGATTGGTTATTTTCCTCCTCCAAATTAAAGTATTTCTAAAGTCAACTTAGATTCCTCTGCATAAAATATAGACTGTCGTTTTATCCCTTGACGAATTTCCAAACTCTTTAGCCCAATTCAACTGAGTCCTTATTTGCAATCAGTTAAATTAGGAGCAATTAATCAGAATCCTCGTTTACAAGTCTTCATTGTGAAGACGTCTTCACAAGACGTCGTCACGTCTTGGGATTACAAAAGTCCTTTTTCCAGTGGTCCAAATGGCTTACAATGAGTAGCGGTACTGTTCTCTTGCGCAGTAAGAACTGGGAATAAAAACATCATAGGTAGCATGCATACTACATGAAAAATATTTCTTGAAAATGTATTTTTATATTTAAACTAAAAGTATCTGAAACATTCTGTAGTGATTGAGTGATTATTAACGTCACACTGTTTAGCTACACGAGGGTTTTTGGCGATGGAACACGTAATTTTGAACCATAGGTCAAGTGACGTGGACGACACCTCAGTGGGTACCCCCTCCTTCTCCTAACTACCACACCACACCAACGGGAGGACGTTTGAGCTCTCGACAGATTTAACGTGCATCGCTCCCCAACACGGAGGGACTTTAGTGTTGATGGGCTCGAACTCGTAACAAGACCAGCCACGATCCGGTACCTTGACCACTCTGCTACCGCGGCCACGAAAGAGAGAGAAGCACAAGAGACATTAAACTATTTAGCCCTTTCGTTTTTTAAGTGACCCATTCAAGTCCATCTAATGACCTTTTGCCTTAAAGGTCAGATGAATGGGTTTATTTTAATGTGAAAAAAAGTATTTGAATGACAAAGCTTGAGGGCAATTATTGAAAGCCTACGAAATTTCAAACAAATTTTTTAAAGGAAATTTATGCTTTTCTGATAAAGACGCGGAAAAAGAGATAATGGTAATGTGTTAACTTTTAGTTTTAACATTAAAATGACGTATTACCTCTCATAAAAACTATTCTTATTAAATTTATGTCAAAGAAATAGGAAAACGTGATCACAAAAAAAGAAAAGAAAGCATCATTTATTTTTTTTATTTCGGAACAAAATGTAGAAAAACTTATTTCTTTTTCTGCACCAAATTTCTACTTTCATAAAAGGAGGGTCATTGTATCATTCATTAATATCAATAGTTAATAAGTTCAGTTATGCTATCTTGTTATTAACCAGAATTTTTTTAAATAAAAAACCCCTGTTCACAGTGTCTCATATGAAATATTTTCTGACAATATTCTTTGTTATTAATTTGAGAATTATAAATAAGTTTCAAAAGTCTTAAATAAGCTTTAAATGGTGAAGCACACGAAAAATGAAAAGCTAAGGTTCCCTTTTCATGAGTTACCTTCCGTATTCTTGTTTTGGCAATGCACATTTCCTACTCTTAAGACAGGATATTTATATATTAATTTGATTATTCAATAAATGTGTTTCGATTCTACTGCCAATTTTCAGGTTAACTCCCCCCTTTTTTTTCTATTCCAAACTCTAAATAGAAATTAGGAAACCTTAATTTCATGCTTAAGTTGAGCTTTAATTTACCTCTAATTCTTCTGGCAAAACTTTAAATTTATTTGTTAGAATAAGAATATCGATTCTCGTGATATGTGACCTACGTTTGGAACCGTGATTTTGCAAAAGCGTATAAATGGATAACATTTATGATATTTAGTGTCACTTAGATTAGAAAAATGTATATAAAATTGTTTTAAGAATAGTATTACAATAAAAAATTATTTAAGTATGATATTTTGACAAAAAAGGAACATAGAATGACCCATTTTCAAAATGCTCTCCTTTTGTGAAAAATGCTTCTATTTTAATAATATTTTGCCTGTATATAGCTCAGACCTTTGTACAGAGGCTCAACTAGAATTTTTAAAATATATAACTTAGAAGTGGACTTATCCATGTTTTACGACAACAGAGGGGAGAAATTTTAAGAAAAAAACGCAGATAATTATTTCAATGGGTTGTAACTCTGAAAATAATGTGAATTTTTCTAAAATCATAGTTGAGCTTCTGTACAGAGGTCTGAGCTATATACTGGCAAAATAATATTATAATAGAAGCATTTTTCACAAAAGGAGAACATTTTGAAAAAAGGTTATTCTAAGTTAATTTTTTGCCGAAATATTGTATTAAAATAATTTTTTGTCAAAATGTTCTTAAAACAATTTTATACACGTATTCTAATCTAAGTGATACTAAATATCATGAAAATTCTCCATTTATGCGCTTTTTTAAAATTACGGTTCCCGAACATAGTCGGATACCTTATCTCTAATTTTCATCTTATTTTCAAAGTGAGGGTTTATTAGCACCGCACTGTAAATCAACACAAGGGCTATTGGCGGTGGACCTCGTAATCTCGATCCACGGCCAAGTGACATATCGTTCATATCAAAAAGGGGAAAAGAAGCAAGCAATATTTTGTTCACATTTCTTTTATATTTTCTTGACAGTCATTCATCATTTATGGAAACCTCATTGTGTTCATTTCTGATCCGAGTAGAAGATTCAGGTTTTTGTCAACCAGGATAATATCGATAACTCATTTTAGTCAAGAAACCGTCTCCCAATCACAATCATAATGATATTTAGTAGTTTCTAGACAATATAAGGGATGGAAGCCCAGACTTTTAATGAAACTAAGTATCATAAAGAGATGATGGATATTCTTGTATGTTGAAGTGTGGCAAGTTTCTTGTCATTATTCTATTATTTTATGCTTTCTTTATTAACGTTTCATAAAATTAAATTACTAACCACGCAATTTAGCCTAAAAATAAAATTTAAATATTTCAATGGAAATATTTCATAAATCGTACGAAATATATGTTAAAATTATATTAACCCTATTATCGTTTATTTGTGTGAATGCTATTTGAAGTACTGCACAAATTTCATGTGCATTTGATACATTTTCAAATTTTCAGTGACATTTTAATTTTGCCTTTGTGTATTCAGATAATTTTGAATAGTTTTTACCTCAATCTATTTGAATTGTTTGAATTTGTAACATTAAATTCCTATATATTTTTATTCTAAATGAATAAACATATCTAGTTCTGCCATAAGTCCTGATACAAAAACTTAGAATCATCTGCTGCGTTTAAACGCAGCAGAAGATTTTATATTTCGTCATAAAATCTTTCCTCAATCGGACACCTCTGGGATGTGATTGGAAGGAGCTTGCAAAAACCGCGTTCAGAAGACGAACTGTACACATGATTAACAGGGGTACCCTCAGGATTTACGTACTTTCACTGATTGTGTACGCAGACGTTGTGCTCTGTGTATCACCGCTTGCGGTGCTCCTACAGACATTGAGGTGACATTGTTATCGTTCTGCGTTACGAGTATCATTTCAAAATACTTATTATACTTTACTCTGTTCCTCTCTGTTTGCCTAATTTCTTTATCTTCTTACATTTTCCTCATTGTGTTGCATTTCCAATGTCACTGGGTGCATAAAAATATATATATATATATACAGTCGGACCTCTATTTAACGAAGTCGCAAAATCCCGAAAAAATGTTCGTTATATCAGTGCTTCTCAAACTTTCAATATTGGCGACCCAATATTCAATCAAAATTTCCCTCGCGCCACCCTTCCATACAATAACAATGTTTTGAATTCAATAATACTGTACTTTGACGCTAAAACTACAATACCTTTTTAACCCCTAAAGTGCCGCCGGTCGTATGTAAATGTTTCGCTCGGCCAAAGCGTTAATTCTCCCAGTCGTATATATACGTTTTTCCGAAATATGATCTTTTCTGTGCACTTCTATCCATAAAATTATTCCGAAGGCTTTGGAATGCAATAAAAGGACCTTAACAGAGTTTGTGAAGGATTCACTTAATTCAGAAGTTTTGCCTATTTATATTCCTTTTCTTCCTCCCCCCTCTTCCAATACATCACATGCGCCACACAGCGCGTTTACATGGAAAACGATGTCATTGGGGAGCGAATTGCGTAACTGTTAATCAGCAATTAAGCTATTAATTATAAACAGTACAAATTTTTAAGATAATTGTCAATTTTTGTATATAATTTTATATATGATAAGCCCATGGGGTCATTGGTAATTTTAAACTTGCTCTTAACTTAGTATTGTTAAATTAATCATAAAATACATCGGACAGTACTGATACATTTACAAGTGTATTATATCAGTGTAAATGTGTTTTAATTTTTTATTATGTGAGAATTTTTTTTTGTTTACTTTCAGCAAATTAATAATTTTGTTTAAATAATCTTTTGTTTTCGACTTTTCAATATGCTCACACCCCCTAGGGGGTCGCGCCCCACAGTTTGAGAAACACTGCGTTATATGGAAAATTCGTTATATAGAGGTTCATCTTTCAAATTTCCTTATAAAACCACATAAAACAAATTTTAAATTCATAAACAGTATATATTAAAAGAGTAATTATTCACATCTTTTTGTAAATTAATATATATATTTATTTTATATATCTTACCCATGAAAAAAAAAGAAAAGCTGCGAGAAAAACAAGAAAAAAGAATGTCGAGGAATATACTGCCATTTCAACATTAAGAAAATAGTTTTATATTAAAATTGATAAAATTTAAGGACATTTTCTAATTTAAAGCATACAAGTAACTTCAAACATACATTAATTTATAACTAGAAACTCTAAACGTATATTATCATATGCGTCCTTAAATTTAATTACTTCTAAAATCTGTTAATTTTATGTGAGTTTTTGTTTGAAAAATGCTTTGTTTCATAATACGCCTCACATCTTTGCAATGCGCCAAAAATCTATTCAGACATATTTTTCCGTGTCTTCTCTTAAATTTTTCTAGCCATCCATTTCTATCCTAGAAATTGGTCGTATTCCAATGCCTACGCAAATTGAAGATCTTTCTCTTTTGCGAAGGGTCCAGAGATCGTAACATTTTTATCTCGCGTTCTGTGTATCCACTTCATAACTGCCTCATCGACATCTTCATAGACGCATGTTCCAAAACGCTTTGAACAAGAATTCGATGAATTATATTTTTGTAACTTATCTCGATTTCTTAAAATAGTTATTCGGCTGTTTTGAAGGAATTCCAAATTTTTTATAGCGATATCCGTTTTCTTGACGCTTTTATCCACTTCCAAAAGAATTAAATTTTTTTGCTTGACGCGTAAGCTCTTTTGTTTTGACATTTTCGAGCTACAGTAGGACTGATCAACTCTACTAATGAACGGAAACTAGTTCATGGACATGGAGATGCAAGATATTTCCAATGAGGGTGAAAGGGGATATCGAAGATGTTTCTAATGAGCTGGATATTTGGGGTTAAAAGTTGCACTTCATAGATGAAACATTCAGAATTTTATTGCTCTCTGGCAGTTAGGCCCCTAATAAAATCTATTTCAAATTTATGACCACCATAAAATATGTTAAAAGAGATAATAACTTGAAATGTCCAGAAATACTTTAAAAAAAAGGAGAAAAAAACTGAATCACGAGGAAAAAGTTCGTTATATAGAAAATGCACTTCGCTTTTGGGAGGTTATTTTAAGAAGAAAATCGTGAAATGTTCTTGGTTCCAGGAAAAAGTTCGCTATATAGAAAAATTCACTATATGTAGGTTCGTAATATGGAGATTTGACTGTATATGTAACTCATATACAGTGAAAACCACTTAACACGAAATTGAAGGGACTGAAATATTTTTTCGCGTTAACAGAACGTCGTGATAAAGTATATTATGAAAAAAACCATGTGTAAACAGAATTAAGTTTATTAGAATGCATTTTATTTTCATAGATTTGTATACATGCATATATTTAATAAAAATGAATGTAACAAAACATTCCTAAGTACTTGAAGAATGAACTCCAAAATGTCTTTGTCTGCTATAGTTGGAGCTATACACACATTATCATCATCTACTGCAATGTATACTTCCGATAGTACAATAGGACAATCCAATCTGGCTGGTGTTTCCCATATTTTGCTCATTTCCAGATGGGAAATCTTTTCGTGTTAAGGGATTTTCGTTTTGTGTTAAGAGAAAAGAACATTGCATGAAAATACATATTGTTGGGACTGACTTATTTTTTCGTGTTAACCGATATTTTGTCTTAAATCTTTTAACTTTAAACGTATTTCACGGTGTTGTATTTATACAAGCATAAAAATAACACATATTCGCACATAATGCATAATTTGAAGTCTGTCTGCAAAGAAACTTAATCCATAATGTGCGCCATTTCTCTTCTTTCATTCCAAATCAATGTTTGAAAATACAGTGATTATTCTGAAATGAAGGATGACAAATAGTCTATAGATAATGAGTCTGGGAAGGAAACGATAATGCACTTATTTAAAATTTAGCTGAGGAGATCAATAGGGGAAGAATGTAAATTAGTATATAATTAATGATAGAAGATAAATGCTAAAGGTTTGCCATAAAGAAATTAGTACTATACCATAGGCCGTTGATAATGTAAAATAAATTTAACATACTACTATTCAGATTTCAATTTGTGATTAAATCTCGAATTGGTTTTCAAATAGAATAAAAATAACTATTTTTTCAAAAATACAGATTACTTTAACAAATATCAACATTATTTATACTTCAATGAAAGGAGTAAATGAAGGCAACTAAAGGCAAATTTTCTGTCCCGTCTTTTAACCCGTTCAGGACCATGATCACATATATGTGATAACGCGTTTCTCCCTCCACGGCCCACCGTATCATTTATGTGATTGAGCTTTCCCTCCTCGTAGGCCCGTGATCACACCGGTGTGGTCAGAGTTAGGAACGTTTTTATACTATTTTTTAAAAGCACTAGATAGCGGTAAAAAACCGTTTTTTTTTTAAATAATTTTTCATAAAACTTTGAACTTCAATATGTGCTTTCAGCTCCGTGCTTTTTTTAATTAGATGCGAGATATTTATGAATATAAACAACTATACATGTTTATTTTTCGAGAGAATCGGACATTTAGAGGTTCGTGATCTATTGTTCTATGGATTTCTGTTTATATTTTGAATAAGTTGGTTTAGTTTACTAATATTTTCTGTATTCGTATTTAAAAGTATGGGATTTCTGTCATTTCTTTTTGAAAGTGTATGTAATTTTTTTTATTAAAATGAAAACATTTTCTTTAAAATTCGCAGTTTTTTTTTTTTAAATATAGCGAAAATTTTTGTACTCCATGTTCAAATATTATATATGATAGTAAATTGTAAGTTTTAGCGTATTTGATTGCATTTAAAACTTTATATGAATTTTTAAAGGAAATTATATATATATATATATAGGCCAATTCTCTACTAACAATAGATCAATCCAAACAATAACATTCGACAAACACATAGACAGCAGGAAAATCACACAATGAAGGACAAAAGAGTAATCGAGATAATAAATATAAAATGGATGCTGCAGTGCTATGAACATTACTGACTTAGGACAGTTATATAAAAATTAAATTATATAAAAGTGGGGTTGAACATGTTTTTTGGCCAGCCAACCTTCCCCCTTTTTTGTAAATAACACTGAGCAAAAACCAATAGGAAATAATGGATAGAAATATCTAAATCCATTACAAGATAGAGGTAACTTACCTAAAAATTGCACTTACAAATGCAAAGCCCGTGCTAAATCTGAGTGGAAACATTCAATTTGTTGCCAGATTCTATACCCTAATACAGATTTAAATCAAAAAGAGTGGCTGAAATGTAGCACTTAACAAAAGATTAAAAAGAACGGAAATAAAAATTAATAATAGTTGCATATTATAGCATAACTATAATAACACCAGAGTAAATATGAATAAAATAATAGTAAGTAATTTCTAATCTAATATTAGACTATGGAGATAACTATAACAAAATATTTGTTTATAGTAATAAGCTATTATCAATCTCATAATTTTAATCCTAACTATTTTGAATAGCTTCATTTATATAACTATTAATAAAATTAATTGGGTATTTCTGATTTAAGCAATATTTAGTAAAATGTATATAGTTATTTATATAATGTCTGATTTTTTTGACACAAGAATATATATATATATATATATATATATATAGGCTTAGCAGGGAAATTCGACCGGTCCCGTGAGTGCGTATCCTTTTTGAACGTACGGGCCTGGAGAAGCGCTTCTTTCTCTTTCCGCTGGTCCTGAACCTCATCTGTCTCATATTTTTTATCTTGTTCAGAAATTTCATACAGTAGAGTCCCGAAACCTAGGGGCTTATGTGGACCGAAGACTAAATTAAACGAGAATGGGAATAAAAAATAATAAGTATGAGCGTTTCCTCAGAAAATAGTCGTTGACGCCTCTGTGTGCCCTCTATCTTCCGTATGTAACATTCGGCAGAAGCTGAATGACTGTCTGCAATAACAGACGTGGGTACAACTGTTATGACTACGAAATCCACAATCTCACTTTACTTATAACTCTTTATTTTTTTTTGTTAAGTTTGTACTAAAAAATTAGTCGAAAGACTTGGTCCGTCGAATTATAATTTATAAGTCGTGACACTCACGAACAATAGTGTACTGCACTTCTGTGTATTATTTGCTTGAGAATACAGCAGGAAAATGGACTATCGAAATATCTCTAAGCAAAAGAAAACCACATACTTTATGAAAGCATAGAGCATTTTCTACATAAAATAAAAATTAAGAAATACATGGTATGCAGTATTTTTTTTGCTTGATAACAGACACACCTCAGAAACATATTTTATGAAGGCAGCTATCTATAGTCAATATATTTAGCTATCTATAATGAAACTTATGCAGCCGACTGGCTTACAAACTGGATAATTGTTTCAAAAAGTGCGCATTGTCTTTTGTGAAGTTTTTCAACCTAGAAGGGTGTGGCCTAGTTATCTGCACCGCCCGATTGCAGAGCACTTAACTTTTGGAACGCTACTTTAATTTGAATATTAAACTGAACTGTAAAGAAAAGCGAAATTTATTGAGATTGGAAATTAAAAACATTGAAACAAATTACAAATGCATTAGTGTTCTTGGTTATGAATATCATGAATACACTTTCAATAATCCTCAGAAGATTGCACTATGATTTTCAAAAAGAAAGCTTTTTTTATAAGCTTCGAAAATGTTAAATAACTCAGAATAAGACTTATAAAAGTTGCACCCACACATTATGTTCGTGGTCTTAATTTTTTGTATCTTGTTCTTCAAATTCAAATAAAGACAAATGTAAATAAAAATAAACCCGTCCCATGTAGGAGTTGATGAACGTTACACAGACTTCATGAGGGCTTGGTACACAAAATCAGAGAAATGTATACCAAATGCCGACTTAGGATTTCGTTTCTGTCATTTGAACGTGGTTTAAATCTAGGTTTGATGCCAGTGATATTTGTCTGCTTTAAAGCAAGACACATGCAAATAAATAATCAAAAACAATTTAAGAGTTATAGAAAGCTAAATATTTTAATATTGAATAGAGGTAAATGGTTAAATGAAAAAGAGATATTTTGATGAATATTTTAATGTAAGCAAGTTTGTGCGTTCTATAAACAGGTTTAAGTATTTCTTATTATCTTTAAATATGCTGTGTATGAATATTTATTAAGTTTTTTCTGCTAAAAAGTTAATTGTATTAAGGTATCTGACTACGTTCGGAACCGTGATTTTAAAAAGGAGCACAAATGGATAGTTTTCATGATATTTAGCATCACTTAGATTAGAATACATGTATAAAATTGCCTTAAGAACATTTTGACAAAAAAAAAATTATTTTAATACAATATTTCGGCAAAAAATTAACTTTGACTAACCTTTTTTCAAAATGTTCTCCTTTTGTGAAAAATGCTTCTATTATATTATTATTTTGCCTATATATATCTCAGACCTTTGTACAGAAAAATTCATATTATTTTCAGAGTTACAATCATTTAAAATAATTATCGGCGTTTTTTTCTTAAAATTTCTCCCCTCTGTTGTTGTAAAACATGGATAAACCCCCTTCTAAGTTATATATTTCAAAACTTCTAGTTGATCCTCTGTACAGAGGTCTGTGCTATATACAGGCAAAATATTATTATAATAGAAGCATTTTTCACAAAAGGAGAATAATTTGAAAATGGGTCATTCTATGTTCATTTTTTGTCAAAATATTATACTTAAATAATTTTTTATTGTAATACTATTCTTACAACAATTTTTTATACATTTTCTAATCTAAGTGACACTAAATATCATAAATATTATCCATTTATACGCTTTTGCAAAATCACGGTTCCGAACGTAGTCGGTTACCTTAAATCCAGGCCATTACTTTTTTAAAGAAAAGGTGAAAAAATAGGATTTTTTTTTCACTAATTGTACTTTTTTGTGTTCATTTAAAAAATTTTATTTTTAGTTTATTTTTAATGATATCGTACAACAACAATAAGATTTTTTTACTAACAACAACTACAGTAAATTTGAATTAGGATTCGAAGCCAATACTTCAGCTGTACTTTATACACCCAATTTTTATGATACATCATACCACAAAAAGTATGAAACTTACCTAAAAATTGACAAACCTTATTACTTTGACTCCAGATTTGATAAGATAATTTGGCAATACTTGATTATTAATATGATTACATAAAGAATATTCTAAAAATCATATGAAACCTTTTTAAAACATACATTTTGTAAAATGAAAGGCATGATGAGGAAAATTACTTTTTTTATCGAAATTATAAATGTATACACCTCACACCAATATATATATAGCTAATGAAATGATTACAATGGTTTTTTCATTTTGTCAATGCATCAGCTGCTAGCGTCTTTGGTAAACCATATCCATTTAGTACAAGAGGCAAGTTTTTATTTCTCTGTATGACCAGTTAGCTTCCCATATCCAGATTATGTGATCACGTTTAAAATCTTCCAATTGGCTATAAGGGATTTGACCGTATAAAAAAATATAAATATCATTATTGGTTTCCATCATTAGTGGAAATTGCGATGACAACAATGGAAAAAGTGAATCCATCTACCGTACAATATTAACTTTGCAGCAGAAATGTGTGATATGACCCAAACATTCATAAAATCTAATAACTTGCATATTTTAACTATTACCAAAAATCGGAACGTATAGAGGAATCTGTAAAAGAGTAAAAAAGTTGTTAAAAAGTTGTGTAAAATATTATAAAAATAATTTGTGTTTAGATGTGTTATGCATTTATACTGCTCTATGTTATACTTATTTTATGTGAAAATTGTAATATTCGCAAGCAACGCGGTCCCTTACGTTATATTGGCGATTCAATGGGAACTTGGCAAAATCTTGGAGATGGAGCCAAGTAAGCACCAATTTTGACGACCAAGTTGGCGACGGCGACCAATTTGGCAAAGATGTTGGGGACCACTTCTGGTGAGTCCGTGATCCTATAGAATCTTTTGGAAATTAGTTGAACAATCCACTAATTTCACGATCTATGATGCAAGCAGGAACTGTCGCAGGAACTGAGTTAGTACTGTATTGACTAGCGATTAGTAGTCTTGCTTTGATCCTGAAGATCGAATAGCGATTAGTTCGGCTGTTGAGTAGGACGAGCGAGGCTTGTGAATAATCTAGCCTACTTGTACTTTAGACACTGATATTGTGTCTGCGCGCTGTGGAAGGTGTGAAGTCCTTCTGATATTTATTCTGCGAATTTTGCTGCTGAATCCTGAATTTCAAGGATTGATTTTCGTAAATAAATTCTCATCGCTCTTAAAGAACTGCCTAGTTCTTTACGATTGATTTGCATAAAATCCTCGAGCCTCGATCAACGTAACAATATAATGATGTTTGAAAAAGAAAACTATTGGTTTAATTCTCTTATGGAAAGTTTTTCTCCAATGTACATTTGAAAATGTGCCCTAAACAGTTCACAATCACCTTTTCTCAAAATATAATGCAAACTAAATAATTTTATTATCATCGAAACCTTCCTAGATGTACGCTCCCGAACCAATTTTATCAATTGCATACTAGATAGAGAATTCCTCAAGCTATAAAGTACAAAGTTACATTAAAGACTCAAATGCAGAAAGGCATTTAAATTTACGAATACATTAAAACAACAAAGACAACCGAAGACGATAAAAACCAATCACACGTGAATAGGGCACATAACTGTCCTGAAAAATAAAATACAGTATGTAATGGTTTGTTTTCTGTTGAACGAAATCACATATTATGTATTCCTTGTTGAGAACTATCGATATATCTTTCGTGGGGATGTAGATTTGTTATTACCTCTTAAACTTTTTTACGTCATTACTCCTCACAGCTTAATAACACACACACAGTGTAAGAGTGTGAAAAATATAACGCATAATATTTAAAGAATTGTTTTAAGATTTAAAAAGGGTTGTTTTTCTTTGATATTGAATTTATATCTCAGAACCTAGTATTATAGTATTTTTTATTTTGAGAAACCTTTATGTAATTGTAAATATCGAAATGAAATCAAGAATGCATTGACTTATAAAAATTTTATTATGCTCTGTTTTGGGGAAATTATTTTATCAGTTTATCACTCTATATATGTATGAGTTTTTCTATGATTTTATTTTCCACTACATCAATTCCATTTCGTGAAAAGAGATCGTATGTATTTTTTAATGTTTGTGAAAGCAGAGAGGAGCTGTATTTTCTGATTATTCTGAAAAAATGTGCGTTCGAAATCATCGATATTTGCGCTCCATGTCTTTGATATCTAGATAGAACCTTTCCCCTGTTCTTCACTGACTAATCCTAAATTTTCGGGAAAAGTCCATATGTGAGTGAAGGAAATGTATTTTCACACTCATGGAGTAATCTAACTCTTGAAATTTCTCCAGCTTATTCATTCCAATTTTTTTACTCTCAGGATCCTTGCAATTGCCGAGAAACTTTCTGACGACATCTTTGAAACTAACTCATGCTTCTTTTTCCTTTGCTGTCATGCAAGTCTCAGATTTGTTATCCTTCATAAACTTGAGAACATCTGGACCAACAAAGATTCCCTCTGTCAACTTGGCTTCAGACATGCGTGGAAAATTTTGCAATTCAGTTGGAGGTAAATTCTCTGGAATATTAGGTCCATGAGGAATGGGGCGTATGGCCGGTGGAATACCATCTGGATAAGAAATCAGCTTTTGAATTTTGCGGTTATACCTATGGATAAGACAGTTACAAAAGTAACAATCTCAGAGTGGTATTTCGGCCCCTCCTCCTATGTCATAGAACCTCCAAATCGTACAGCAGTCTTCTTTCCTTTGAGCCAGAAGCGTAGATCGTTTTGAAGCACTTAACACAGATTTTATGATGAGCTCATGATTTGCCTTGGTCTCCAAGTTTCATGCCAAAATACTTAAGATAAAGCTGTTTTACATGATCTATAATGCTTCTCATGCGATTTTTAATTAAAATACATTCGCCGCATATGTAACAAAAGTCATCTGGTAAATTTTGCAACATCTCGAACTCAAAGCCATGTTTCACGAAACGCACAGAAAAACACATAACTGTTAAATGTGTTTCTGAGGTGAAGCTCCCTCTCTTACGCAGTGCACATGAAGATTACACATGAAAGAAAAATTTAAACCAAATTTAAAATTTCAGCGTCTTACGTTCAGAACCAGTCCAGACGAGTGACAGATCTCGCGGTATCCGGTATAAAGCCTAGATAAGGATCTAAGTTAATGATTCGCACAAGCTGTTGGAAGAGAATTATTGAGACAAGAAGAAAAGAAAGGCAAAGATGTCACAGCGCGGTGTTCTGTACGTTTCACCAAGGTTGAATGAAGGTCAGCCATGGAGAAAAGAAATCCAACGCTGTAAAGTATTTTTGGTAAATGTGCATAAAAATCCTAGTAAAATTAAATTTTTCAAAAAAACGTGATGTGATGGAAAATTTTCATTATTATTTCTGAAATCAGCACCAACAAATACATTTTCAGCTATCAGTGCTTTTGTATTTTTTTTTCAGTGTATCCCTGTATTATTACGAGACTTAACACTAGATCCTTATTTTTTATTGTCTCTTAAGAGTTGTCCGGCAGTGAATTTCATCAAAAGGTTATTAATCGTTGATATCAGACACAAATGTATAATGTGATTCAGAATGAAACAGCTTCTAAAATGCTAGTAAAAAATCAAATGTTCTTGCTTTATAGATTATTTTTATTAAATGTTTTCTACAAGCAATCCTTATTCCGAATTTTTTATTTATTTTCGATCACAAATGAAAATTATATGTGAAATACTTATGAAATATATTCAAGAGTTATGAGATATATTCAAGACGATTTTTTCATATAGATTTTTCAAAGGATAGCTTATAGCATGTAGGTATTAAAATTAATTATAATATTTTACACTTCTGATCTTTTAAATTGCTAAAATAGCTAACTAAAATATGTGTCTCGATTAGTATACTTCATTACTAAGTAATTTTTTTACCCTACACCATGAAGCAAGCTAATTTCTAACGACGAAGTGATATAAAATTAATATAATATTGATACAACAAGGAACTACAAGATACTTTAAAAGAAAAAAAATGGTTGTAAATTTAATTTAAACAAGTTGTATTTGGCTGTAAGAGAAAATGAATAAAACATTCTATGTTCTCAACATTTTGACAGAATGATCAATGCGAACACTAATGATAAAACAATGGCTATTAGGCAACATAATACCTTTGTTAACAAAGAATACATGAAATCTCTACTCAACGTTTTTAAACGGGTAGAATTCGCATGAAATTTAGTATTTTTTTCTTTTTTTCGCTTTTAAATGCAAATAAAGATTATAAAAGACAAGATTAATAGTAAATTAGTTTACTTGCTTTGATAATTAAATAAGTTATTTTCCCTTCCTCAAAATAAACTTCGAAACCAAGGACTTATTATATTTAATTTATATATATATATATATTTAAATATATATAATTCAATCACACAACACAGGGGAAAAAAAAAAGAATCCTATAACACAAAAATCACATTTCAGAATATCAATGGCGAATATAGAAGACAAAATTCTAACAATTTCAAACAAAATTAAAAAAAATTTTTTTTTTTTTATAAAATAAAAATATATATAATATATATATATATATATATATATATATATATATATATACATATATATTTTTGCTTATTTTAATAATATAAAATTATATAGAGTTTAAAACAAACATTTATTATAAAAAATATAAAGCTAGTTTCAAATATTTCTGATCTTGTAACTCATTTAAACTTAATCCATGTAAATTAAAAACAGTTTTGGATAAATAACTGAATACCGAAATATATACACCAAAAATATTTCGACATATTAACGATCAAATAAAAGTTAAGATCTTCTTACATAAGCTTTAAAAAATGGAAAAATAATAAATGCACAAAAAACAATTTAGCAAAATATTCCAAACAAAATTAACATTGCATTCAGTTTTAGGTGAAGAAAAGGACAAAAAGAATATATTCAAATAATTTAAAAAAAATTAAAATAGAGGAGAGCAATCAAAGTTAAGGTATCCGACTACGTTCGGAACCGTGATTTTGAAAAAGCGTGTAAATGGATAATATTTATGATATTTAGCATAACTTAGATTAGACAATGTATATAAAATTGTGTTAAGGACATTATGACAAAAAAAATTATTTAAGTACAGTTATTTTGACAAAAAATTAACTTAGAATAACCTTTTTTCCAAATGTTCTCCTTTTATAAAAAATACTTCTATTGTATTAATATTTAGCCTGTATATAGCTCAGATCTCTGTACAGAGGCTCAACTAGAATTTTTGAAACGCATAACTTAGAAGTCGGTTTATCCATGTTTTACGAAAACAGAAGGGAGAAATTTGAAGAAAAAACGCCGATAATTATTTCAAATGGTTTGAAAATAATGCTAATTTTTCAGAAGTCATAGTTGAGCCTCTGAACAGAGGTCTGAGCTATATACAGGCAAAATATTAATACAATAGAAGCATTTTTTACAAAAGGAGAATATTTGGAAAAAGGTTATTCTAAGTTAATTTTTTGCCAAAATATTGTACTTAAATAATTTTTTTGTCATAATGTCCTTAAAACAATTTTATACATGTATTCTAATCTAAGTGACACTAAATATCATGAAAATTATACATTTATGCGCTTTTTTAAAATCATGGTTCCGAATGTAGTCGGATACCTTAAATGAAGAAATTTGGAAATGTTCAAGGAAATATTTTCATTCCTGATTTGACTATTCATATGTGTATTTTACTATTATTACTGCAAACCTTACTATTTTGTATCATTTTAAGAGCCTAAAAAGAAATTTTACGAAAAATGTACAAGTGTAGTTAAAAAGATATGTATTGACATTTTGGATCATTGTTACACATTCAGTTCCTAGTACGTTTCTCTAATCAGTGATTTCACAGAAATGCAGTTTCAATTCTTGAAATAACATTGACTTTCCTAGAGACCTACAAATTTACTGACACTGTGATATCAATTCGTAGAGTAAAGTGTACCAAAGTCATATTAACCGAAAATATCGAAAACAGACAATCAATAGTACTGCGAAACAGTAACATGTCTTGGCAATGTCGCAGCTACTTCCCAAAAGTCATTAGAGTCGAGGTGTATTCTGGGAGATCACTTGTACCCGGCACAGAATCACGCGATTGATTTCCAATCGAATTCAAACTGCGTTTTAAATTAAGAGATACAAAGAGAGGAGTCTCAAATGTTGTGGTACATGTTTGTTTTCTTAATTCGAATATTATTTTGCATTGTTTGCGGAAAATTTCCTATTTATTCAATATTGTTCTAGCCGGATTGATTTTAATCTATAAGCATATGTTGTTCATTTTTCAGAGTGGTTTATTTTATTTTATTCGTTTAGTTTTAAATAGCTATTTCCTTATAGAACAGATAAACATGTGATTTTCTGTCGATTTGTTGATTCTTGCGTATTTTCACTAAAGCAAAATTAAAAAGTAACTTAAAGTAGGATTAAATTTAAGATATATTTTCTGATTATATTATACTTTTTCCTCCGGGAAATACTGCAAGTTATACACTTTTTCTTTTAGTTATTTCTTTTAGTTGACGTAAAATCTGCCATATAACGCGCACCTATACTTCCAAGCAATAATTTTTAGTTTTTAGATATATTCACCGTATAGCGAACACCTCCTTTTTATGAAGGGACCTGAAATGTACATGGGTAATGTTTTTGTGTTTTGAAGTCATCAATTCAAGTTATTATCCCAGATTTTTGAAAAAATGGTATACCTCTAAAATTAAAAGCCCTTTAAGTTCATAAAAAAAGATCATTTATGATAAATATAAAGAATTCCAATCTATATAGAAGTCTAATATTTTCTATGTTAAGCTCTAATTTTTATACCCGGCAAAAAAGGGGGAACGTTAAAATTCGCTCTTATTTTTTGTGTTAAAAGCACGTGTTATATGCCGGATTTTACGGTATTTCTTTCCTCTGGGCAATTAACTATTTAGATTGATAGCATTTTCATTATATAATTTACCCGACGGGTGAATTATTAACGTCGCACTCTAAAGCAACACGGAAACTGTTGGCAATAGACCTCGTAATTTTGAACCACGGTGAGTGGCCGCGGTAGCAGGGTGGTCAAGGAATCGGATCGTTTCTGACCTTGTCACGAGTTCGAGCCCAGTACCACTAAAGAACCGCCGTGTAGGGGAGCGATGCACGTTAAATCGGTCGAGAGCTCAAACGTCCTCCCGTTGGTGTGGTGAGGCAGTTAGGAGAGGGGGTGCCAGCTCAGGTGTCGTCCACGTTACTTGACCATGGTTCAAAATTACTTGGTCCATCACCAAAAGCCCTCGTGTAGCTAAACAGTGCGACGTTAATATTCACTCACTTGAACCACGGTGAAATGACGAAGACGATACCTAACCTGAAACCTCTCTCGCAAACTACCACACCATAACAACGGGGTCCTTTGAGCCACGACAGGTTTAGCGTGTATCAAACCCTTTACACGGTGGGTTTTATAAGTGACACTATCTCATGGCTCGCCGGCTACGAGGCAGCAACCATGACCACTAATCCACCGTGGCCTTCAATTTAACTGGCATCAGTAATATAAGAACATTTTTACAAAATATTCTGAATGTTTTATTATATATATGTAATGTAGATCTCAAAAGTAGATTAAAACAAGTAATATTTTAACGAAAATTTAACTTTGTGTGTGTGAATAACTGTGAAAAATAGTAACTTTTCTAAGAATAAAATGCATAAATATTAGTTACATATCATTTTTAAAAAAATTAAAACTTCCTAATAGTCATTAGTATTATTTTTTTTACCAATGTCCAGGGTTACAAAAGACTACTACGCCACAAGGGGGTTGGGACAAAAACAGACAAAACAAACAAAGTAGGAAATGACAAAGTGGTGAGAAAAGTCTATGAACCCAATAAGTCCCTAGCTTGTCAATAAAGATTGGAGCCATTTTGTGCTAAGCAATGGTGAATATGGGCAGCATCCATGACCTCCCAAATATCACAGAGCGTGCAGAAAGGGGTATGTGCAACATGAATTCGATGAAGATGTTTGAGGAGACAGTCGTGTCTAGTAGCCAGACGAAACTCGGTAACTATCACTCCATATCTTTAATAATGTGGAAATCAGCGTTGAGTCCAGTTTTAATTTAAGCCAGGATACCATTCACCACCATTCATCTAGACTTGGGAAGAACATATAGGGATATCCCTTAAAAGAGAAATATTTTAGTTTATCATTTGAAGAGGTTTGCCTCCATTATACTAAAGGCATCAATATCATGAGTGTTAAGCGTCTGCACTAGGATTTCTGATTTCCCGAGTTTTTCCATTCCCGGGAATACATCAAAAATTTTAAAAGTTATTTTTTAATAAAACCAATAATAATTATATAAAATAAGGATACATATAAATTCCAAAATTAATACTTATTTATATAATGAGCTAAAAATACAAAAAATATATAATAAATTGATTATTCATTTTTAAAATTGGATTTCAGAAAGCATAAGCAATTTATACTTTTATCACTCAGCCTGGTTCTAAGCTTTGTGACGAGCAATCTGATAGCAGAAAATTTTGTTTCGTCTTCAACTGACGTTGGAGGAATTGTTTTTAAAGCCTCACATAGTTTTATAAAGTTTGGTGGTGGATTTTCAGTCGACTCGGATTACTGCATCTCTTGTTTCATGATTTTGTGGAAACTAGTGCTTTTTTGAGTTGAACAATGTAAAGCTTCTGTTTTAGAGTAAATTGCTTTCTCTAATTTTTCGTCCCATGGCAGAGGTTTTCTTTCAAAATCTCCATGCTCTCTTCTTCTGAGTGCAAAGAGTTGGATATTGATTCCTCTTCTTCACAGAAAAGCCTCTAATTAAACAATTTTTACCAGGCAATCGCGAAATATCGACAGTAACTGCAGCTGCTTCGTATTTTCTCCCAAAATTCAGGTATTGCATTTATCCTATTAAATTAACGTTGCGTCTCTTATTAATTCTTTGGATTAGAGAATATTTCATATTTTTCGCAAATTCTGAATTTTGCTCATTCAATTCTCCAATATCGAAAGAAAATACACCTTCTTCAGTTAGCAAAGTTGCAATTCAACTGCATAATTTTTCTAAGCCAATTTTACTGGCTTTAAGCCTGCTACAATAATATTCACAATTTCAAATTCCACATTGGCCATCATTTGTTCTTCTTTGATGTGAATTAATGCTTTTAAAATTGCTAAATTTATTTCTAGAAATCTTTCAAACATTGTCAACAAGCTATTCCAGTGTTTTTTGGTATCCAAACAAACCATTTTTTCATCAAACCATCTATTCCCGGAAATCCCGAGAACGAAGTGTAATTCTCAGAAATAGAAAAAGGACAGAAATCTTATGATTTCCTGGGAAAGAAACCCTAGTCTGCTCAAGCTGTAGCTGATTGGTCCTAGTAGAGTGCTCGTGATTGACGTTAATCTAAATTTTGATGTAACTAAATGCATACTAAGTGTAGTATGGTTGAAGAGCGTAATTTTAGAATTTAAAAAGAACCTTGTTGCAAAAATAAATTTTATAGTTTTCTAAATTGCACTAATTTGATTTATTTTTTAACTGAATATATATCATGCTGTCCTGGTGCATTTTTTCTGGTAATAAATTTTATGTAAGAAACTTACTTTTAGAACGTTTCTTATATGTGTGTGTATATAGTTATACATTTATTAAGTTTCTCCGTTTTCTCTTTTTTTTCATACTTCTAATTGAATAGCAAATTATTTATAGAATTATTTCCTCGTACTTCGGCGACTGATTACTATTTGCTCGGAATGGAATGCTTGTTGTCTTGTGAGTTTCATTAAATTCAAATATTAATTATTAGTTGGGCATAGTAAAGATTTCGCAACATTTTCTCGTTCATGCCTTTATTTATTTCTTCTTATTAAATTCCAAGGCCCATGTTAAAATCATTTTAAATATATAATAAATAATCGTCAAAACTTTCAAACTTCCTTTAAAATATTTTTTATACCACCAAAAATTAAATTATATTGTATATATATGTAAAAAGAAAAAATTCGGAATTAATTTAGAATGTATACATATACGAGTGCGACTTGTGCAGCAATGTAAGCATGCATTTAAAAATCATCGTAGATCCCGCACAAATTTTCAAAAGCTGGATCTATTTCGTTATAGAATGGCATTTCGGATAGAACAAAACAGTAAACTTGTTTTTCGGAGCGACTTTCCATATATGGGTTTCAAGCATTACAGAGAAGGAGCAATGTATTTAATGGAATGAGGAATTAAATCTAATATCTTATTCGAAGGAAGACAAAGTTTTATTTAAAGTCCGTTGTCCATTCATGTTATTCAGGGAAGTGGATGAACCTTTTTTTTTAATTAAATAATACAAACTTTTGGGGTAGTTTCTTTTCATCACATTCCAAGAAAGAAAATTTTGCGGACTACTCTTATTTTCTTAGAAAAGAGTCAATGCTATTTGAAGAAGCAATACAATAGGAAAACATTAATTGGATTGTGTTTTTATAGATTTTTCCTGAGATATAATCTCAGTTCTAAATATATATTGCATAAAGAGATTTAATTTATATTATTGACACACACAATATATGTTTTAAAAATTCTTATTCAGTTAACATTAAAACCACATAATGACTCAATAATGAAGATAACAATGCCATAATCACAGTAAACACATAAATATCGAAGTAAACTTTTCCAACGTATATCTGCACTGTTTGACTAACATTGCGTAACTCTAATATGAAAAATACTTGACATCTATATAAATAAAAATCATTTCTGAAAACAAAAAAGCATATATGAGAACTTTTGCTTAAACCTTCTTCCTTATCTTAAAAGAACCCTATTCGCTATTTCAGTTTACTACGAACCATAGCTCGAGAGAATCGAGAAGCATTCCAAAACTCGACAACATTTATTTAATATAATCCAAAGCTTCTCAAACTTTCAATATCGCTGACCTAATTTTCATCGTGCTTCCCCATCCCATACAATATCAATGTATTGAACGCAATAATGTTCTATAGCACTAAAGCTACAATACGTACAGACTATTAAGATAAGTATTTCACGTTGCATATGTTACTTATGAGTAATTGATATTTTAAGTAAAAGTTGTTGCTGTTGTCGTCGTGTATGACAAAGTGCAGAAGTTGTAATAATAAAATAGAAGGATATAGTCAAATATTGCCAAAGGCGTGAATCACTGCCGTGGCAACATCTATGGGACGATCCGATTAAAAAATGTCTATTTTAAAAAGAGCACCAACAATGGAAGGACAGATAAATAGGTGTGTTTTGTGGATCCAGTTGCGTGCCTGGGCAGTGCGTGCATTCCACATAGGATTTGGAACCATCGGGGAGAGTCTTCAGGCCCTTAAAATGTTTTGTCCTTAGTCTAGTTATTGTTGTCGTATTATCTCGTCAAAAATTTAACTCTGGCAGCGATAATTTTTTTCTTGGGTTTGAGCAGAGCTTTTGTTTTGTGACTGCGTTGGCATCAAAAACCGTAGTAGATGAAGTTACAGCCTCCAGTGTATTGGCAAGGGAATCGGCCATCTCGTTCTCTTCGATGTCAACATAGACAGGGATCCACTGGAGGGTACATGATTTGCCCAATACACCAATCGAGCATAGAAGTGAATTGATTTCTTGGGTGAGCCCTAATTTTTCCTTCCTTGATAGCCTCTTGAGGCCATCAAGTTTAAGTAAAAGTTGCTTTTAAGTAGAATAATTCCTTTTATAATTAATATATATATATATTAAGTAGAATAGTTCCTTTCAAGAAATAGATATTTTAAGTAGAATATTCCTTTTAAGTAATAGATATGTTAAGCAAAAGTTATATTTAAATAATAAAATAAGCACTATGTTACTTTTCTTTTCCAATTTTAAAATTGGAATATATTACTAAATATATCTTTTAATTATGTTAAATATTTATTTCTTCAATCATCTATTTGTAAAATAACAAATACCTTTCGAAAAATAGACTTGAGTACATTATTGCTCATACCCATCACATCTGGCATTCTTATTGCCCGTGGTTGATAGGTTGTTCGTGCAACCGTCAAGGCAACATATCGGGTGTCTGCGCAAAATGTGTATAAGTGCTGCGCGTCGTTCAGTTCCATTCAGTCTCGATCGAGTCGATACTCGAATCGACTTGATACCGAATCTATCTTGAATATGCATCTTGCAATTGCGCATTAATTGAAATTCACGGTAAATTAAATATTTTTGGCTGTTGATTTAAATAGAATCGAGAAATATTTTTAAGTCATAAGCGTATATTAGACGATAATAAAGCATCAAAAACTGCACAGACCAGCGAGGTTCTAAAAAATCAAGAAAATATTCTCAAGAATACTTAAGTTTGGGGATTATCGCTACTGAATAAAATGAAGTAGAAAAGCCTGTATGTGTTATTTGCAGAAAAATATTGACATCAGACAGAAAAAGAAACCCTAATAAACTTAAGCGATATTTGGAATCGTTTCATGGTCAAACCCCTAGAATTCTTTGAATTAAAATCACATAAAAAGTAGGGGGGTGGGAGGAACACATTTCTTTTTTAAAAAATTTCTCTGTGTATGAAAAAACTTCGCTTGGTTTTCCTATAAAATTTCGCATAAAATAGCCAGTTGTCGAAAGGCTCATACTATTGACGAAGAGCTTACTTTGCCGGCTCAAATTGAGATTGCAGATTCGGAAGTATTTTTGCTAAACACGTTTGCAGTCCATACATCTATCTAATGATACTGTTGACCGTCGAACCAATAATATAGATCAAGATGTATAGCAGCAGCTTTCGGAAAATTTCATGACAAATTGTTTTCAATTCATTTTGATGGAGCAATAGATAGCACAATAATAGATTCTCATTTCAATGCTTATGTTTGATTTTGTGATGGTATGGTAGCAGTAGAAGAACTACTTTTTTGTAAACTTATAAAACTCAAAACAACAGTTTTGGTATTATTTAATATTTTAAATGATTTTGTAAACGAGGCAAACATAGAATGGAAAAATTGTGTCGGAATATGCACCGATGGTGCTCGTATAATGTCTGGAAGATTCTTAAGTATAAAAGCCCTTGGGAAACAAAAATCTTCACTGTACATCTGGACACATTACATGATCCACAGAGAAGATATGCTTTCAAAGAAAGGAGTTCTGGTCTGAATATTGGGCTAACGACAGTTGTGACCGTAATAAATTATATGAAAATGAGGCCTCTAAAATCAAGAATATTCTGTGGACTTCGTAAAGAACAACATCGGTAATTGTTTTTGAAACCATAGAAAACCATTTAGCCATGCTGGCAAAGAATTTTAAAAATTATTTTCTTGCTGACGACGGCTTGATAGAAAATTACGAAAGGGTCAGGGATTCATTTGAAAATACTCCGAAAAGTCTCTCAACTGCCAGAAGAAACCTTCATAGATTTCACGTCCAATGGGGAAATCAAAAGGCAATTTAGTAATAAATCACTCAATGAATTTGGGCCAGGAGTGGATGATGTATTTTCTGCACTGAAAACAAAAGCATTTCGTTTCTATTTTCAACATCGTACCTTTGTGAAACCGGATTCTCTGCGGTGGCTGCTTTGAAGACGAAATGTAAATCTCAGCTAAATACAAAAAGGTACAAAAAGAAAAAAAATGTTGATTTTCCTAATATTAAACCGTACTTTGAAAGACTTTACTCTGCTAGACTAGCCAATGTGGGAGTCGCTAGTTATTATTAAACTAATTCTGAATGTATTATTGATAAATTAGTTACAAAATACATAGTGAAATTTTGATATATTTATAAGTATATTATATCAGTGTAAATGTGTGTTATATTTTTTATTATGTCAGAATTTATTTTGTTTTGCTTCCTTTCGGTAAAATTGATATTTTTTTTAAAAAAACTAATCTTTTATTTTAAACTTTTCAACATGTTCATACCCCCTTGTAAGATTATCACGCCCCCCCCCAACGCAGCCCAGAGGCGATTATTTGATGCGAGCGAAATAAATCTTGAAACTTGATAATCAATAATAATAAAGATTCATTTCACTTTCAAAAGAAACTTTAACCCTTTATCTACCGACGGTACTTATAAGTACCACTCACTTTAAAATAACATAGAATAACCAAAATTTTACAAATATTCTGACAATACTTAGCAGGAATATTCTTCGAAATCCACTGTTCCTAGATATAGGGCAGCACGGGTTCTATGATGAGTATTTTAGCGGGGAAGGCGAATAGTTTTATAGCAGAAATTGCGTTTTCAGCTGACGGCGTTTTCAGTGGATTGCAATGATTATCATTTTTGTCCCGAAAAAACAGTTAATGTCAAAATTTAAGTGTTTTATTTTTTTTGTATGTTAGTGAGGACCTTATAAAACAATTTGACTATTTATTTTAAGGAAACAGTGTAACTAATTAATTTTACAGTGAAATATTTTTAATTAATTAATTAGCTCTAATGTATTAAATTTCCCAAAGTTTAGTGATTTGTTTATGTATATCCTTTAATTTTCAATGTAGTGATCCAAAAAAAAATATTGCATGAAAAAAACTGCAGTAATTCATAATGCTGTAGATAAGGGGTTAAGGCTCACAGCCATGCAAGTTCCAATTTCAAAGCAAGCCCAGGCACAGGCTGCAGGGAGATTTACGACATAAAATTCGCTTGTCAATCCAAATAACAATATTCAAGGTATTATTTCATTTTACTATCACTAAAACACATCCTTGCACTTACTACCTCATCATCCTTTACGTTTCTACTTTGGATCTCTTTAAATATCTGTTCTAATATGCATATATTATGGTTTTTTCCTATGGAGAGGTTATGAATTCAAATAATCCATATAATCGATGTCCCTAGAGCAGCGTTTCTCAAACTGTGGGCAGCGCCTCCCTAGCGGGGCGTGATAGCCTTACAAGAGGGGCGCGAGCATATCGAAAAGTGGAAAATAAAAGATTTTAAAAAATTACAAATTTACTTAAAGGAAGAAAAAAAAAATACATTCTGACATTATAAAAGTAAAATACACATTGCCACAGATATAATATACTTCGAAATTCATCAGTACTTCACAATGTATTTGGTAATTAATTTATCAATACAAAGTTAAGAACAAAATTAATTATTACCAGTGACTCCCATGGGCTTGTCATATACAAAATTATATAAAACATTTTATACTTATCTTGATAATGTGAACGGTTTGCAATTAGAATCCTATTGTAGCTTTACGTCAAATACGTTATTATTGAACTCAATACATTGTTATTATATGGAGGGATGCGCGATGGAGTTTATGATTGATAATAGGGTCGCAAGTATAGAAAGTTTGAGAAGCACTGCCCTAGAGTTAAGGCCGTCTTCGGCTAATGTTAAGGAATAGGAACCAAATTCGAAATATTTTTTCAGATAAATAAGTACTCAAACATTAAAACTATGTTCTGGCCTCACAATCCTGTAGAGAATCACTTATTTTATCACGCTACTCATTTTACCCGAGTTGATACATTTTTTCTTTTATAAAATGTGTCTCGTATTTTTTCTCCTATACTGAAATGCTAAATGAGCTATCCCTTTACATGTTAAAAGGAAAAACGGATAATTTATGAAATATTTCGAAAATTTAAAAACACTGTATTATAAACAAATGCATGAGTTACAATGTCACAAATTTTTATAAAAATTGAGGCATTTTTTTCTGTCTGAAAATGTAATCCGCGTTAAGTTCACACTGTCTTACATATGGTGAAAACAGTCTTAAGTTGGAAACGCGTTGAAAACTTGTTATAATTTTTGTAAACAATATTAATAACTTATCTGTTATTTCAATCAATTTTCATTTACCTCAGGGAGGATTTCAAAATCTTCATCGAAGACTTAAACTTTCCCGTGGTTAACAATAATGAGTGCTCCCTGATCTGGGGCTTTGATGCAAGATTTCTTATCTCCACATACGATTTAACAGACTTCGAGAAAAGGGAGGCAGCGTATTAAATTTTGTCTCGAAAACAATCTTTACTATGTAATTTATCGGAAATGGGTCTTATTTTTATGATCCACTCCCCGTAAATTACCTCGATTTGATCTTAATATTTAATTTAATTTATCATTTAATAGGAAAAAGGGGGATGATGCAGAAGCATTTCTGTAATTGTTTAATGTTTTTGAATCTTATTTAAACAAAAAAGTTTTAAGAAAAATGTATTTAGTAAGCAGATAGAACAATTTATTGACTTATCAATAATAACCATTGTGGCCTTCAAAACTGTATAAATATTGATCTTCAAAACTTATAGTAAACGCCGAATCCTTCCTGTTTTTAATTTCAAATGTTGGAATAACGAATTAAAAATTAATAGAAATGGAATTATAGCTCTACAGAGAAATCAAAATACTTAATTTAAGTAATTTCTATATCGATGAAATTAAGATCCGAAGTGAAGCATCAAAAAATTAATCCAATTACCAAAATAAAAAAAATTCGAACAAAATAAAACGTTCGGAGTGGGTTTTGTAAAATGATAATGGAAAAATCTTATTTATCATTCTAAAAGCCTTTTAGTAAGTATGTTAATTAAAAGTCTTCTAATGTCATTCCAGTGAATTTCAATGTTTTTCTGGAGCAAAACAAAAACTAACAAAAAAATCCTCTTTTTTTCTAATTCTTCTTTCTCAAATCCCATTTTTAATAGATAGTTCTGTTAACTGTGAGACTCTCTGTATTGAAGAAATACAAAATGTTTTTAAAATCAAAGTGTTTTCGTTTATTTCCATTTGTAAACTGCCTTTACGTTAACTATCCTGAAATTATCTTTAAAATTATCAAATTTGTAATTAAGTTTCGTATCTACCAAATTGTTATAACAACTCTAAAATTAAAATGCTATTGAAAGTAAAGTAAGGATTTTTAGCCGCCTAAATCTTATCTAGATCAGTCTACCTTCTTCCAATGTTAATTATATAAGCTGATTGAAAGATACTTTTTTAAGTAGGTTTCATTCATTCATGGTCTAGTTTAATTATACTGAAAGTACTATACACTTTAAACAATTTGTATTTAAAAAACATTTCTAGTGGTATGAAGAAATACAAATTCAGAATTTAATTTCTTATACTAAGAACCACAAAAAAATCATCACAATGCCATAATGGTAATATATTTCTATATACTTAGTACAAAAGCTTATTTATTGTATCTTTATTTGTTTTTTTCATGAAGAATGTTGTGGATCTGTTTTCAACAGATATCCCATTTTTTTAAGATTAATACCTATATATCTTACAGTCTCAAAAAGAAAAAAAAATAGACGTTTTAAAAATCTTTGCAATTTTCATCGCATGACAGTTCTGCTACCAAAAGGAATTGTTTAAAAGATAATTAAATTTGTATGTTAGAGATTAGTTAAATTTAAAATTACTGTGTGGTCAAAATGATACATTTTCTTTTTACTCGTATTAATGATTTTTTTCTTCATTCATCCGATTTCTACTATAACATGGGTCTAATTTTCAAATTTCGGAAAAATAAGTTTAAAATGATAGTTACGTGAAAATAACTTTTTATAATTAAAAGAATGCCATATATTGATAAACAATTTTCTAATCCCTTTTCAAAAATATATGCGTAACCAAATCAGTATATATATAATTTTCAAATAATAAAGCAGAAAAATGTAACATTAAAATGTTAATTATTAACCCCTTGAGTACCTGACTGCGCTTTCTAGTATCCCCACAAATTCCAGATTATTGTTTGTATAACTATTTTTGCTGTTTATTTTTACTTTTTCTTGTCAACGACGCTGGATTTCAACGAAAGTGATACTGAATGAGAACATTTGCCGCAAATCGATGAATATGACAGTGACACTGATACGAATTTATCTATATTTGGCTTTTTGATCCAAGGAACAATGCGAGCAATTTCACAAAGGTTTTTAAGAGGAGTTGGAAATCTTTCTCTCTCTTTATACCGACAATGTTAAATTGGCTGCTTGCGATGTACCTTTTCTTAAATTCTGTTATATGTGCATGCTTGAGATTTTTCACACAATTAAAGTACACCTTTTTCTTTAAACTGAAACGAGCTTTTAGCTAATTTTGAATTTTATAATAATTTTTGAAATATTTTATCAAACATTGCCAGATTCGACCCATTTTTTACACAAAAATTTGTAAAAAATAAATTTTTTAGTTTTTTTCAAAAAGCTCATTTTAGTATATATTAGCCATCATTATAAATATATCATAAGAAATTTACATACCTGTGAAGAGTAGTTTCTCAGAAAAGGTACATCGAACATCAAAATTTACATTTTGAGATAATTTGATTTTAATGTATACAGTGAGACTTCCACACACAATCGGCTAGGAAATAAAATAAAATAAAAGGCTCAATTTATAATAAAAGATACATGTTTTGGTTTATATCAGACGTTCAACCTTTAAGCAAAAACGAAGTACTTTACATTTTTCGCGCCATTCAAATGAGCGTGGCCCAGTTTCAACGATTCTTTAAAAATAGGTTTTAAGGGCTTCTAATTACCCTAGAGATTAAGGTAAGGTACTTTGAAAGTAAAAGTCTCAGATTGTGAAAAAATATGATTTTAACTTTCCAACACTCCTTAATCTTCCTTTTTTTTCAAATTTTTGTAAACCAGACATTTTGTAACTTAACTTTTGACATTTTTTACAATCCCAGTAACAGAAAATCTACTCTATAATCTTTTTGTGCTGGTTACACTGTGCATCTAAATAAGCCATGTATTTACATGATGATATAATAGGATTTAGCTCTATACATAGCATGTATCTACTGGAGGTTACATGGTATTCAAGGGGTTAAATGGGGTTAATAAAAGCCCAAGTAACTGGTAACGCACGAAATGTTTAACTTAGTTGAATTCCGTATCTCATAATCCCCGCCAAAAGGTCAAATTTTAATACGTCATCGCTTTAATAGTCGCGGTTGCTAAGTGGTCATAGTCCAGAATTCTTGACCGTCGTTTTTCTATCGAGTAGGGGCTCGAACCCTGGTAGCAATGGAGAAATGACTTGTAGAGAAGGTGATGTATGCTCTTTTTTATTTCTAATGGCGGGGAATCAGCGAACAATACGATACAAAGGAAAAACCGACGAACGCAAACAAGACAGAGAAACATACAGTAGAAATGATCAAAGTCATCGCACCCATAGCTCTTTAGCACGCCAATATTCAGAAATTTCAGAGTCAATTTTGTGGAATGTCTTGCAGTGGTGGAAATGCATTGTTCGATGGTCCTGTTAAATTACAGAGGCAGCACAAGGAAGTTATTAACTTTTATGAGAGATCGCATGCCTATAACTGTAGACCACTTTGCTGTATAAACGTTTCCAGGGTACAGCACGAGGAGGTAGGTCTGGTATTTTTAATGGTGTTGGAATTTGGAGAATAGAGCGCCCATCTCAGGTGTCGTTCTAATACTTGTTCCTAATTTAAATAACAAAGTTCGTTACCAGTAGGCTTAAAATAGCTTCAAAGTACCACGTTAATAAATGATCGATCAAGAGATTAGTTGTTCATTCATGTCGCAATTCGAAGCATTACAAATGCTTTGAAAGACGGATAAAGTAATTTTGAGCCCGATTTGGATAATACCTGAGCTCGCACCTCACTATCTAAACTTCACACAATACAAGCGTGTGGAATTTGAGCCTCGGTGGATTTAATGTGCATCAACTCCTGTGAACAATGGGGCTTCAGTTGCATCGGGACTTAAATCCTCCACTTAGCACAAAGAACGCCATGTTACCATGGGCACGGCTAGCACATCCTTTGACCATCTACCTTAGCTAGAAATTTACTGTAACTGCCCATAAATCTAAGGTACCTCTATTTGCGGTTATAAATCGGGAACAATAATAAAGAATGTTTTATCATTCTTTTTCACTAATGCATATTATTCTATAATACCTCTGAATTATTTAAAATATCTACTTTTACATGTTTTTATACAAACTACTTTCTTTTAAAGTTAAATATAAATTTACTTCTCTGCTTAAGATAGACTATGTCTACAGCAATAAAAATTATGCCCTATTTTAGTAATTACGATTTTCTCTACATTGAAGATAATTGACTTAAGAAACTTAAAAAATAAAGAGCTCTTATCGAATACTATTTTACAGATTTTTTTTATTGTTACTATAGTAGTGAACAATTTTTCAATTTTTAAAAATAAGCAAAGTTTTAGTAATAGTAAAGAACAACAAAATAATTCTAAATACATAAATATCTGACAAAATTCATAAAGCTGGTTAAGCTATTCTGTTTTTGCTTTTTGTTTTAGGTTCCACATCACAAGGGCATTGACTTCCTACGATTAACATTCTGAAATATGTATAGCAACGATTTTATGTCTTTATAGAACAGAAATGTAATATTATCTTCTATTGGATAACGTTATTCCATGCTGCTTTCGAATATTTTCATCGCCTCGAATAGTATATAACACTTCAGCGAAATGGTTATACACGAAGAATTCCATTCTATAATCTTATTGAATGCGAAAGGCTCACATAAGAAATTCTTTAATTCCATTTTCGGCGCCATAAATGTGAACTATAATCCGCGAACATTTCAAAACATTCCCAGTCTTAAGTCGTTTGTTTAAAAAATTTTTGAGAGTATTGCGTTTGGCGTGTTAATGGCGAGGTTGGCGAACATTAACAGATAAATACGACAGGCATTGCAAACTCCTATTACACCTCAAAAGCAGGCGCCATTTAACTGTTCACTTGTTTTTGGTAGCGAATACTTATTTGCTGCTGAACAATGCGGAAAAGTTCAAGATCTAGTGATCCATAAAATAACATTTATTATTTATTTTTCTTTTATTCTGCTGCAAGGAGAAGATTATTCTGACTTTTCTTTTCATTTCAGCGCTGGTGCCAGAAATGAAACAATGGGTTCGATGCCTCTTTTGAAAAACTTTATTTCATTTTCAATTCTGAATGAAATATACCATTTATGGTTATGAATACATGGTCTAGGAATGGTATATTTACATTGCTCAAAAATCTAAGTAAATTGTGTATCGAAAGAAATAAGAATGTTTTTTTTTAATGAAAACTAGAACAATACAGGATTATTTTCATATATTTTGCCCTCCCAGAAATTTATAAAACTATTGTTTTAAATATTAATGATTATTATTAGTACAAATGCTAAATTAATTGAGATTCTACAAGAGAGAAATGAAGTCTTACCTGTGGGATTATTACATTTTCAATATTATTCGAAGTATAGAAACCTCTGGAAGAATATAATTGAAATTAGATACCTTAATTATACGATTGTAACGTTTTATTACCTGACTGAAATAGCAGTTGAGCAGCTATACATATAAAAATCAACTATTGACTTAAGAAAAAATCACACAGCAATTATTTGAGAGGAAGTATTGCATTCCTAGAACTATGTGAAAATGGAGAGTAATAAATAATGAGTGACTGTTTTTTAACATCGCATTATAATCCACCTTTCATCCCATCAATGGGGCGATAAATGAGTAACAAGCTTGCTTGGGAACTAAAGACTGGTGGTTTCACTTTAGACTGACAACTTGATCGGAATATCTGTTCATGCACCTCAGCGCCCAAGATCACCTAAACTGAGACGGGCACAGTAGGTCATGACTCGCTATGGGCTATTGCTCCACTGAGTTTAGTTTTGCAATCAACACGAGGGCTACTGGCTGACGAAGCGAGGAAGACGACATCTGAGGTGAAACCTCTTCTCCGAACTTCCACACAACGTCAATGAGAGGACTTTGAACCTCAACTGGTTTAACCCTTTATTTACCGCATTAAGATTTACTGCAGGTTTTTTCATGCAATATTTTTTGAATAACTTCATTGAAAATTAAGGGATATACATAAACAAAATACTCAACTTTGAGAAATTTAATACTTTAGAGCTAATTAATTAATTAAAAATATTCCACTGAAAATTAATTATATACACTGTTCCCTTTAACGTAAATAGTCAAATCGTTTTATAAGGTCCTCACTAATATACAAAACAAATAAGACACTTAAATTTTGACATTAACTATTTTTTCGGGACAAAAATGATAATCTTCGCAATCCGTTGAAAACACCGGCAGCCGGAAACACAATTTCTGCAATAAAACTATTCGCCTTCCCTGCTAAAATGCTCATCATAGAATCCTGTGCTGCCATATATTTTGGAAGAGTAAATTTCAAAGAGTATTCTTACTAAGTACAGTCAGAATATTCGTGAAAATGGTTATTCTATGTAATTTTAAAGGGTGGTATTTATAAGTACCGTCGGTAGATAAAGGGTTAACACGCATTAGTCCCACTTTTTGGCGGGTCTTCAGTAGCACTAGGGCTCAAACTCATGCCACGACAGCCATGAGTCCATTACCTTGACCACTAAGTTACCGTAGCCTGAAAAGAAGGAGGAAGGACCGATTTCCATACACTCGCTGCAAGTGAAAGGAAAATCGTACGTTCATAATGTTTATAAGAAGCCTTCAGAATGCCTTTACACGAGGCAGAGAAATCGTCAAGCTTGAAAAGGGTACTTTTTTCAATGGGTTTGCGGATTGGTATTTACCACTGCAGACCTCGTACATTCCCCGGAAGCTGGTATCACTTTTTAGTGAGGCACCATATAGGTGGAATACCATTTGCGCCAATGTAATTTTAACCCGCCGGTTTCCATAATTTCATGAGCATTTCCACTAGGCTACCACGACCATCATAAATAAGGAAAGAACATTTTGATGTATAAGAATAATTTTCCTGTTAACTTAGGTTTTCTGAGATTGCCGTGTGGTCATAGTTTGGAAACCTTTGCCTGCATTTTATTTGTCAAGTTTAGAGTTTGAGTCCTGGTACCATTAAAGACACGCTGTATAAAAATTGGAAGTCGTAACGTTGGTCAGGTTTGGGAGGTGAAGTTTGTGAGGTGAGGCATGGATCGAAGCATTTACCAATAAGTAGTTTTTCTTGATGTTGAAAACTTGATGTTTCTCAACTTCAAGCTGATGTTTCACTTGATGTTGGTTTAAAGTGAGGTGAACAACGGAGTAGCTTAGGGTTTTGTTCTCTGGTGAAGTTATAACTACTCCCATCCAAAATGGTGACAGGTGCAATCTGGTAGTATATGCCTCATCACCCGATAAATTATTTGCATCATAGTTTGAGGCTCTATCACGTAGATAGTTGGTTTTATACATGGCAACCTAAAAATACGTTGATGGTGTGTTGTAATCGGTGACACTCCCCTTTTCTTTCTTGTGTGTCACATGCCTTTTACCAGAAGGATATTGCTCAATCCCTCCTTTCTTTTCTACTGAAAGTATCAGCCAACAGATGTACAGTCAGCCAACAGATCAGCAATATGCAAGATGTACAGATGATTTCCATGCCTCTATTATTTTCTAATTTCTCTTTAATCAAGCACAAATGGGACGCGATTGGGAACCGCCTTCAGAACCTGTGAACGCCTTCTCAGAAGACGAACTGTATCAAATGGTTGATTGAGGCTGGAGAGCCACTTCTCAGAATCACGATTCATGCTCTCATGGACTATTCCGAGACAGGTTACTTCGTGTATCATTGTTCGTAGTCGTTCTACAACGTATTGAACTGACTTTTTGTAATAGGTATCCTTTCAAACCAAAAATCATTTACTTTTCGTTGCTACCGCTGACAATTTATTTTCTGTTTCTAACCTTTCGTTTTTGGTATTATATTTCTAACATCACGTGCGGGCTAGTAAATTTTGTAGCAATATGGTAGCAAGTTTTCTAATACCATTTATTGCGATAATTTCTATTTGAGAAATGAGGTAGGGTCAGGTGGGGAAAGTGGGGGTATATTGAAAAACACCTGTTTTCTCTTTTTAATTAAAGATATTTAGTTATTTCTTTTTTAGAGACATATATTGAGATTATAGTAAATATTTTCATTTTAGTTTCTGAAGTGGGCGACAAGTTTGATGCTTGTTAAGTTTCATGATATACTGATTGCAAAATGTATATTAGGTTAGCCTGTTGATGAACTTCTTCTAAAATCAATATTAACTGGCAAAAACTATTAATTTCAGTTCAGACTTGTAGAGCAATATCTAAGGAACAGATCTACATAAAAAGGTAAGAATAAATTTTATAATTCTATTTATCCTGAGTTGTTTTTCAGGTGGGGTAATTTGGGGGTATGGTTAGCTTAACTAAGTGTTCTATGATAAGGATATTTTTTACCTCCATGTTAACTTTAGAAAATGTCTAATGTTCTATATTCTATAATAAAATGACTAAAACAATTAATGTACTTAGTATTTATTCACTGGATAGTAATTTAAATTTTGAAAAATATTTTTTTAATTTTTACTTCCTAAATTAGTTTAGAAAGAGAGGAATGATAGAGAAAAACTGAATGTTATAAGTACTAATAACAGTTTAAATTATATACTATTAATATTAATTCTTATATTGTCTTTTATATTTCAAATATGTGAAGAAATTATATTAAGAAAACCAATAGCCCAAGGTACACAAAAGATTATCTGAAGAAAGCTGTTTTGGAGGTAAAAAATGGATCTGCAATAATTTATGCTGCATAAAAAAATGTAGTGTTCTTGAAGAAACTGTTAGAAGATGAGTAGTTAAAAGTCCCTCTCACCGAGGACCAGGTAGATCCTCCCATCTAATAAATGAAGAAGAAATGTGTATTGTGCTAGCTTTACAATTTTTAGGACAATGTCGATTTCCCTTTGATAGTAGAGATGTTATAACCTTGTTGAATTCAAAGAAAAAGCGAAAAAGAGCACAGAGCAAGAATAGTGAGGTTTTAACCAAAGAAAATGTTTTGGAAAGGTTGGCTGCTGAAGAAAGCTACAGTAAGAACAGATTAAATCAAATAAATGTAAAAATGGATGTAAAAATACTGAAAGTTTTAAAGCAATAGAGCAAGTATCATAGATAGAGGTTGAGTACCGGTCAAGAAGTCAATCCTCTAAATTCATTGGACAAGTGATAGATATTAATGAATTCTATCACATAAAATATCTGACCAAGTCACCATTGGGAAATTATTACACTTTTCTTGCTATTGATGATAAAAATCGTGTAGAGTTCGGTGATGTATGCCGCATACTAATTGAATCTAATTCTGATAGACTCGGGAACATTATTTCTTTAATTAAATAATATGTAAAAAAAATTTGCCCATTTGTACCATTAAATATAATCAAGACTAATTTATTTCAGTGTATTCTTATTTCAAAAAGAATATCTGTATATTTTTATTTAAATATATTCCAATCTTAGAACTACTCCCACTTTCCCCCACTATGGGGTTAATTGGGAGATCAAAACATTGTTGTCAAACATTGTCTAACAAAATTGAATAGCTGTGCTTCATGTTTAATCTATATGAATCCAATGTATATAAAATGCATCAAAAGTTTCATTAAAATAAATTTAACAGTGTTTGATTTTAGAACCTTCTCTGAAAAAAGCTTGATTTAACCCTCCCCCCCTTTCTTACACCTGACCTTATTGTATTTTCAACATCACATGTGGGCTAATAAATTTTGTAGAAACATGGCAGCAAGTTTTGTAAAACCATTCATTGCGATAATTTCTATTTGAGAAATAACTAGCCTATAAACATGAAAAGCACTTATTAGAAATAATTATAAAACTAACCAAGCACGGTAAAGATCTAGAAAGCATAATTCAGCTCTAGAATATAATTCCATAATTATAATAAATGTGCAAAGTGTGTATACCAATAAATCATTAATTCATTCTCGTTTTACTTAGTTTTAAAAATAATTAATTTAATAAACTATTAAAACACTTTTTAAGAATAAGAGAGTCTATAGAATAATTTAAAGTTGAGTCTATGACGATAGTCAAAAAGTTAGTTTGGCTGTCAAAAATAACATTTCACGCACTAAATAAACATAAGTCAATTTATATAGATTTTGTAAAGCTATGAAATTTGCTGTTTAAGCAGAAAGCACTAATATACAAATGAATAAAAATGACAAAAATGCATTGAAAACATTTTTTAGTTTGATTGAGTTCTTAATTAATTTCTCACATCACCAGTTTTCATACAATTTTTTTATTTCTTTAAACCATTTAAAAAAATACTTTTGCTGGACTTTTTTAAAGGTTGGATATCTTTTTAAGAAATATTTATATTTCATTATGTTTTTTTTTAAACTTTAATATGAAGCAGAGAGTGTTCCTTCATATAATCATAATAACCACGTTCAAACGATGATGCTAAAATAAAGACGGCAAAAGGTGATATTTTGTATTAAATTCATTTATGTGATTCCAGACTTCTTTTTATATAAAAATGTCTTAAATAGGATTATATATAAAATGAAGAGTTTTTTGTTCAATATTTTAGATATTTTGCATAACGTAATAATATGAGTCTACATTTCAAGCTTTTTAAGAAGAAACATTTTTCCATTAAGAATTTCAAGACCCTATTCATTACCACATTTCATTTTACAAAAGTCTAAATTTTTATTAAGTTCTATTTCACACTGTATATCAAAACTAAAATTATAGCTTTGGTTTAATATTTAACTCAAAATCAGAACTTTGAGAAGGTCTGTTTTTTCGGCCTGTTATGTGGGATATTTTCTCACTGTGATTAATGTTTTTTAAATAATAAATATTCATCATTTATGTTATTGATGAATATCACAAGCGAAGATGTAATTAAAAATCTTCTTATTATGTTGTAAAAAAGTTCCATTTCTAATATATTACACTAGAATCATTTTATGTGGGTAATATATTTTATATTTTCAATTTTTTCTATACATCTTAATAATAAATAACACTGTAAAAATTCCGAAAGAGCTTATGGGTTATATAATATTATAGTTATTAGTATGTTAGCATATAATACATGTTATATATAGTGTAGTATATAATAAGCTGTAAAAAAGGCAACACCATGAAGGAATTATCAGAATTAAATGAAATTTAATGCACAGACGACTTGCATTAGTACAAATAAATAACGAAATTTTCAATGAAAAAACAATATTAAGTGTCCGAAATCAGTATTTGGTGTAGCCACCACGCGCTGCAGTAAGTGTTGCTATACGATGGGGCATGGATTCAAACAGATTTTGAATGTCTGCTTGAAGAAGAGAATTCCATATTGCTTGTATGCGCAGCACAAATTCGTCATTTGAAGCTGCAGGGCTTGGATCCCGAGCGAGACGACGATTAACCAAATCCCACACGTGCTCAATAGGCGACATATCCGGCGAATAAGCAGGTCAAGGAAGAAGTCGCATGTGTTGGGCTGAAATGAAGTCCGGAACAGTCTTTACAACATGTGAGCGTGCATTATCCTGCTGAAAGATAGCTCCAGGGATGCCTTGAAAGAAGGGAACGACTACGGGCTGCAGCACTTCACGGACGTACCTCTTGCTATTGAGATTACCCTCAATTTGGAGAAAATTGAATCGTCCATGATACGAAATCGCACCCCAAACCGTAACTCCGAGTATTAGGCCGCTATGTCATTCGATAACGCGTTCTGTAAGGCAGCGTTCACCGACACAGCGTCTAACACGCGAATGCTGCCATCGTGGTCCCACAAATGGAAGCGTGATTCTTCTGAAAAGACAACTTGGTGCCAATCGGCTTGCCAGGCTCTATGCTTATGAGCCCATTGCAGACACATCCGTCGATGGTTTGCCGTGAGGGCGATCCTATATAAAGGCACCATTGCACGCAATCCACGGTGCAGCAGACGTCGACGAATTGACGAAGCCGACATTTGTACACCGGTGGCGGAGCAGGTGTCGATCGTCGCGTGCTGACGTCACCTTCCGTCGTCCGCAGCCAGTTTTTCGAGTTGTTCGGTGCTCGTCGGTTCACTGCTTCCAAACTTACTTTACTGTGGAACTGTTCCACTGCACACGTGCTCCTATTGTGCGATAGGAATATCCTCCTGCTCCTCGTAGACCGATAATACTCCTCCGTTCAAACTCCATAAGTAGCTGGATTTTTTCCTTATTTCGTCGTGGAGGGATACTAAACGTTCGCCACTAGCAAATAATCAGTAACTATTTTCAATGTTCATTTAAAGCCCTCTATTTATGTGCTATCCACATCAGTTCAGAGGGCGCTGCGTATGCCATGCATGTGCTTGGCTCTGAAACTTTACTATTTAGTTAACATCCTATAGTTGATATTTGCTGCAAATTTCATTTAATACTGATCATTCCTTCATGCAGTTGCATTTTTTACAAGCAGAAGTGTATTTCATCCACAAAAGTACTTATGAAAAAGTCCCTAAAAGGATAGAAATCGGTGTGAGATCACTATATAATAATACTGCAGCATTTTAGATTTATGTTGGATATATACATTTAGTAGAAATCCTCTACTTAAAGAATCTTAAAAATATATATTTGATACTCAAATAAAATGAGATTTACAAATAATAAATGTTGTATATAAAACTTTGAACAGTGAACATTAATCATGGCAGCATTGATATAATGATATTTCTTGACAAAATTATAGTACAAAAATTATGATTCGGTGACGCGAAAACTAAAGCTGAGCTCGTATGCTTTTCTTTAAGTTTTCTCAGCACATCATCTTGGGAATACGAAGTGGCTTTTATCTAACATGCACACACACGCGAAAAGAATCGAGATTTTAATGCACAATCTAACTACGAGAATAACGGAATTCATTTCGTTCGATATATTCTTTCAAAACAATACAAGACAATGAGTGTTGTCGAACAATCTCTATCCTCTATATTTCACTCACGATTTCATTTAAACAAAGTACAGCATTCAAAAGCTCTATCTTGGTCTTTTGTGTACTAATATTACAACAAAATTCCTTGAGGGAGAAAAGGTTTGTTCTATGCACACACCTTCCCTGAAAACTATTCATGATCCCCAGAAAAATCCTAAAAGGAACAAATATTGGATCAATGAAAAGAAAATTGTCGTGGAAAGTATTATTTTCACATAAAAATTCTGCTTTTGAATTGGTCCTATGTTTGCTGATGGGTTCAGCAAAGAGCTATTGAGAAAAAAATATTTTTGGGAAAAATATTCTGTGACAGAGAATAAATTGTTTGTCCTTAAAATGATAGCACAATTCCGAAATGCTGTTACAAAATATGGATGAAGTATTCGTGGTCTTGCATCACAGATTTCAATCAACATTAACTAAGAGCAATTGAGAATGATTAATTTCAGCTTTTTAAATCATATTGTATAGTAAACTGTGTATAATTAGATTTCATTACTTGTAAGTGAGTTTGGATGCATTATTAAGAGGACTATTTTACAATTAAATCGAATAATTTTTTAATTAGCCATATAAAAGAAACAGAGAATAAAGCTACTTTCAAATCTCCATTCTATGATTTCAAAATATCAGATTTTAAAATTTAACTGAAGCAATGCCTTATCAAACTTTATTCCACTCAGTAAAAGTCAATAAAATGAACATTCCGTTAAGTACAATATTGATTAATTTCAAGTGCCTCTTCAGTGTAATAGCGGCTTCGTTCTTCCTTCAGTTGTAACTCAAAGAAACGAATATAAGAGAGGGAAAAAATGCTTTATTAAAGTTGTGGAAAATTTTGAATTTAGTTTTCTTAATAAGTGGTGTACTTCAGACAGTTTAATAAAGTTAGTTCCATAATACACTCATTGCCATAAAAATTTGAGCACTGAGAAGTAAAAGTAGCATGGTTACGAAACTTGTCAATATACGTGTCAGGCAGTTTAAAAAGCGTAATGCTACCAAAGGACGTTGAATTTCGTTCTCCTTGAATTGTAAAACAGGAAATCAGAGCTTCTTTGCGTATATTTAATCTGTTGCAGAAGGACGCCTTTGACTAGAGATGCCATTACACCGCCATCGGAGACAATATGAGCAGCTGTCAGTGTACGAGAGGTTGAAAAATCATAGGGATGATGAAAATCAGGTGGATTAGCTCGTTGAGAAGTTCGCCACTTAGCCCATTCTGATTTTACTGTGAGTAGATGTTGGGACCAGTAGACACACAAAAGTAAGGTTTACTAAACGGTGATCAGGCGCACATTACATGGAAATACCTTCACTATGGGTCTATGTGTTTGTAGAGCACAATCGCCTGGCTGAAGGTTATTTGCTGTAGTGGCAGCCATTATATGTACAGGCATTGATCCCTCATACACCGCCACCTCCATTTGTAGAGATGTCGTGTTTGAGGGGTTTGAACAGCAACCTTTGGTCGTCTACAGCGATAAACCCAAACTCAGTTTAAATAATGGTGACAATCGTGCCCATGAGTGCAGGCTGCGTGGTGAAATTCTGAATCCTGCCTTCAGTGTATAGCGGTACACCACTCTTACAGGTGATGTGATGGTTTCTGGTGTCATGCATATCTCACACCTAGGTCATTCCTAATACTGATCAAGGGCACTAGAACAACGCAAAAGTACGTTCGTGAGATTCTTCCGCCACATGTGTTGCCGCACTAGGACAACGCAAGGACTAGACACTAGGACAATGCAAGGACTAGGCACTAGGACAACGCAAGGACTAGACACTAGGACAATGCAAGGATTAGGTACTAGGACAACGCAAAAGTACGTTCGTGAGATTCTTCAGCCACATGTGCTGCCGCTCATGGAAAGGCTTCGCACTAGGACAACGCAAAGGACTAGGCACTAGGACAACGCAAAAGTACGTTCTGAGATTCTTCAGCCACATGTGCTGCCGCTCATGGAAAGGCTTCGCACTAGGACAACGCAAGGACTAGGCACTAGGACAACGCAAAAGTACGTTCGTGAGATTCTTCAGCCACATGTGTTGCCGCTCATGGAAAGGCTTCGCACTAGGACAACGCAAGGACTAGACACTAGGACAACGCAAGGACTAGACACTAGGACAACACAAGAACTATTCACTAGGACAACGCAAGGACTAGACACTAGGACAACGCAAGGACTAGGCACTAGGACAACGCAAAAGTACGTTCATGAGATTCTTCAGCCACATGTGTCAGCCTCATGGAAAGGCTTCCAGAAGCCATTTTTGAACACAACAATGTTCACCCACTCACAGCAAGGGTTCCATAGAACTACCTCCGTCACATTTCAACAGTTATGAAGCCTGATCCCCAGATTTGTCACCGATGGAGCATATCCGGAAACATTTAGGACAGCAAAATGGACAGCCTATGAGTTTGGTCAAATGAAAGCCATGTTTACAGCAACTGTAAGACGAGATGTTGTGAGACACCATCCTGGACATGTGCGCCTCAATGCTTCACTGTATCACATCATGCATTCATGTGATAAAGATGCCTCAGCAGCGTACTAAAACCTCCATTCCTTTGTAATACTTTTTGCAATAAATGGTCGTTTTGTTTTGATTTTGTAATCACTTATTTTCATCAACTCTCTTAAGTATGTAAAATTTCGCTTTATTCTGACAACTTTTTCTTTGGGTGCCAATTTTTATTCCAATGAGTGTGTATTCAAAACAAAAAGAAAACTGCATGGATGACAGTTTTAGTACGTCCTATATTCGTTTTATATTCTGATATCTACATACTTTTTGATTAAATTAGAGCTTTAATGAATAGAAAATAGCATTGGATAAAATATAGCAAACATATAGGAAAATATTTCATTTAAAATATTATAAACAATTACGAATCCGTTACAGCGCGATGTAAGATTTTCTGTATAGAAAGAAAAAATTTTTATGTAATTTATTGAGATCAATTTCTCTGTAATCATTTTTTATTATGAAGGGGAGATAGACTCTATGTGATATATTTCTATATTATCAGTTTATCATTAGATAAATTTTTCTTCACCAAATAAATTTACATTAGAAATTATCAATTTTTTAGAATACTACATCTCTAAAAAGTACAAGAAGGTAGGGGAGATCCGACGCTCCACATATGGAAGAGCTGTGAAATTAGCAGGGTCGAGTAATCTCAGAAATCACCCTCTATTAAATTAAACCAAATTATATACTTAGGAAAATTGTATAGTCCATCAGATAAGTGGTAGTAGTTAATTTTACATAATTTAAAAAGTATCGTATTAAATTTAAAAAACATATATTGATGTGCATCACTACCACAGCATACATCAGCGTTTCTCAAACTGTGGGGCGCGCCCCCTTTGGAGGGCGTGACAACTCTACAAGGGGGTGCAATCATATTGAAAAGTCAAAAACAAAAGATTATTTGAAAAAATTATTAATTTATGGAAAGTAAACAAACAAAATACGTTCCGACATAATGAAAAATAAAACACACATTTACACTGATATATTACACTTATAATTGTATCAGTGCTATTCAATGTATTTTATAATTAATTTAACAATGCTATAAGTTAAGAACATGTTTAATAACTATTAGTGACCCCATGGGATTCTTAAATATAAAATTATCACTTATCTTGATAATTTGTACGGTTTAGAATCAAATTCTTAATTGCCAATTAAAAATTACGTGATTGTATTGGGGTGGAGGAAGAAATAAAGAAGCAAATAGTCTGAAATAAGTAAATCCTTCGCAAACATTGCCAATGTCCTTTTATTGCATTCCAAAGCCTTCGGAATAATTTTATGTATATCAGTGCACAGAAAAGACCGTACTTTGGAAAGACGTATATAGACGTGCGGGGAAATTAACGCTTTGGCTGAGCGAGACGTTTATATACGCCGGTGGCACTTTAAAGTTTAAAATCGTATCGTAGTTTTAGCATCAAAGTATAGTATTATTGAGTTCAATATATTGTTATTATATGAGGGGGGGGGGTGCGATGAAAATTATGATTGAATATTGGGTCGCGAATATTGAAACTTTGAGAAGCACTGGCGTACATGCAAACAGGATTACAATAATTCTTAAACTGACAAATGATTCAGCATCACAACACATATAGCCATCAGGGGAGCGCAGTATGTGCTAAAAATAACATAACTCTGAAATATACTATTCCCACCTTCATTAATTAGCTGTCATTAAAATTTATGAGATCACTCGTCTACAGCTTTCTTTTAATTCATAGATTTCTTTTAATTCAAAATTATCGAACAATTGGATTTTAACAGTATTAAAATAACATTATCTTAAAGCTGTGGGAAATGTATATATAATTATATCTAAACATTTATTTTATACTAAAAGGACATGATTGTATTATTAACTTTATACGTAATATATTCATTTCATGTAATAAGCATTAAAAAAGAGCAATATTTCTCACACGCATACATTCAAATATCCATTCCTTTTCATAGAAATAGGAATGAATTTATTTAATAATAAATATTATCATTTACGAATAAACTCTATCTATATAAATGTATTATTCATAATGCATAAAATTGTTAAATTTAATTTTTATAAAATTTCAAGTATTTACAACAAATTGAAACCTTTCGTTTTACAACAAATTGAAACCCAAGCAAAAAAATTTTAAATGTTAATTATTTAATTCTGAATTTGCTATTTTTTATATGAAAAAAAATGTCAATATGAGTTATTTCTCTATCAATGAATCCAATCATTGTTTGCTTTCTGGCCAAATTATTATATTATATGTGTGTTTTGGAAATAAGTTTCAAAAATAAAAGTTATTTTTAACATATATAATACTTATGATGCTTTAAACAATACAGATTCATTAAACAATGTCATCAAAGTACTGAAACTTTTTATTAAACACTGTTATACAAATTTTTATGCATATTAATTCTTTGAAATAATTAGATCATGTTTTTGACTTAATTGAAGAAAAATCAAGCAAACTTATTGCCATTACTCAACATACAACAAAGTTTAGAAAAGTGAGCCTGTTCACTACATTTGTTATACATTGAATACAGATAATGAAACATCAATAATAACTGCTATAAAACACACAAATTAAAGCATTTTTTAAAAAAAAATAACGCAAAAAACTTAAATGAAAGTAATTTATTTATTTATTTAAAGTTTCAAAACTACTTGTTGGTTTTGGAAAGGTAGAGTAGATAAAATTTCAGTAGTAGGTTTTTGCGTAGAATTTAAAGTTTTCGACAATTTCAACTACTCCTTATGCATCATTTTTGTAAGAATTGTTTGCCAGAGTATTTTATATGACATAATTATATATTCAAAAAATGTTTTACTAAGTATATAGGCAGATGAGAAGACCATTTATTGCTGTTTTAAAATTTCACCTACTTTATTTTGAGAGCCACATGATTCAATTTCATTTTTATATGAATAGTATAAAATCATATATTTTCACCTAATAAAAGTAAACCATATCTAAAAGTAAGTTTTAGTAAACATACATAATTGAGGATATTAAGCAAATTTTAAAAAGATTGAAATAGTTTCTAGTGAATGAACTTTATTTTCTGAATATTTCCTGGAATGCGAAATTTTTTTCAAATTTACTTCATCAGTTACTCGTTGATGGAACATTTTCTCCAAGCAAATTTCATCAAATAATAATTTTTTGAATTAAGAAGCCTTTTAATTATTGAGAATTTTTCAATAAAATCTAAATTTCAACCATTCACAAATGTCTTGAATAGAAATTGGTGTGTGTGTGTTACAATAAATTTAGAATTTCACAGCCATTACTTCACAAAAACAAACGTTTTATTCTAACAATCATTTCTTTTATTTCACTGCCTACAATTTATGTAACGACAGATCCGTGGGGAAATAGTTAACTTCTGACATTTTATCTCAAACCTCGAAATTGTTTCGATTTCAAATTTCTATATTGGTCTTATATTTTCAAAAGAAAATTACTTCGAATAATTCACATCAAGCAAAACTGTTCGATTGAAGTTAGATCTTAGAAGAAGGATTCAAAATGAAATTCTGTGATTTTGACGATTAGATTACATAGAACATTTATTTTTAGTCTGATTGAGTAGGTGTTTTAAAATTGAACTCCTCAGGTTTTAAGTTTGAATTGGTAAAAGTGGATACAGAAATGGAAAATGAAAGTAGAAATCATGAAGTAACATTTATTTTTAGAACAGAGACATTGAAGAAAATAATTTTTACAATTCTTTTTAGTTCCATGTAAAATTTAGAACAATGCTATATTTAGAATTGAAAAATCTAAGCTCCCTCGAGGTTCGACATTTTATTTAAAATTAACTACTTTAAAATAAAGAGATTTGATAGAATAGAGAAGTAGTATCCTGAAATATTTCCTTAAGCTACAAAAGTTACGTTCTTACTTTGAGAAACTTCCAAGATATTTCTACTTATGTAGACACCCACACAAACTTAAAAGAGATTACATGGAGCAGAATTGGGCGAAGAACGAAACTAAATTATGGTCATTTTGAACTGGCAGTGAAATGTAAATGTCATGAGAAAAGTATATTTTTTGCTTATTTAAGTTCTGTGTTTCAGACTTTATTAACATAAATTTACTCATTTATATCTCCCACCTGGTTTTCTTTTTATAAATATATCTCACAAAGTTCTTTTTATAGAAGATTCAAATTTAAATTAACAAGGTATCGAAAATGAAATTCTCAATACACTCAAATAACAGACTTCTACACATTTCAGTTTAGTTGTTGCTTGAAATTGGTTGAGTTTAACTTTTCATTGTAAATGTACACCTATGAATAAAACGATTTTTATTACATACTTTGAAATAATAGAGTAAATAGATATATGGATTCTTTATTTCAGGACATAATGATTCTTACAAAACAGAATATGTTAAATCGTTTCATTATAACGACATAGATTTGAGGGGGCAAGTGGCTTTCTAGTCATTTGATCGTGAATCGAAATTACGAGGCCTGTTACCAATAGCCGATGTGTTGCTTCAGAGTAAATTCAAATGAAAAATGACATAGATTTGATACAATTTGTAGATTCTCACTATTCTTATATTTTTCAATATCATTAACTCAAAAATTCTACGCATCTTTTTACATGAGAATCAGACGTAGAACATTCTGCCCGTTCTTAGTCACCCTTTAAGGAACCTTTATCATTTCTAGTTTCACATAAATTATTCATTTGATCACTTAATGTTTAATTATTCAATATACTTAAAGTTTTCTTGCCTTATGACCGATCAATAATTTATTCTGATTTTTTTTTTAATAAAAACTTTAAGCACACTCATAATCATACTTATATTGAGATGTAGCAAACTCACAAGAAATAAATGTCTTCAATTTTTGGATACTTTCCTAATTTTCTTACTTTTGGCAATTTTATTTTTTTAAAAATTTTATTTGAATGGCTTATGAAAACGATGATATTTCGCGTATTGAATGGAGATCATACTTAAAGGGGATGATTCGTACGTTTCAAAGCTGTTCTTTTTAAAAGCAATGCATAGGTGTGTTTTCTTTTATTTCCTACTATTAGTTCACTCTCTCCCTATATATAATATATTTCTCTATTTATATATCGTGTTCAAATTTTCAATCGTTAATAAAATACTTTTTATTCATCCACTGGAGTTCAAAAACATTTTTTTAAAATTTATAGGGGATGACACTTGATGTTAATAAATTTTTTTTTTTCAAATATTAATTCATTAATTAAATTTTATTTTTTAAATTTAAATTTATTCTGCGTTATTTCTAACTAAATTAGAGCTAGCACCAACAGATTGGACCAGTAAATTTTTGTAACGAATTTTTTCTTTGCTTAAGTATACTTTTTTAAACTTGTAAACTTGTACTTCATTTTGATACTGTTTTTTCAAATAATAATTCATTAATTAAATTTAATTAACTGAAATAAAAATTTTCTTTGTTGATCTAAGTAGGAATTAACTTTAAACAAATTTATATTACTTATTTATTTATTTATTTTGAAGAAAATGAATGGTGCAATAAGGAAATTAAAAATGTCATTTATAAACTTTTAAATAAAATATTGTTATCTTTATTTAATGCTTTCAGACTATAGAAAAAAATGTCCACATTATTATATTTGTTCCCCCGCAATTAATTTATTTTTTGTTCTTTTCATGTCAAAATAAAATTAATAAATCAAGAGGTATTATGGGTTTGGTTTAAATAATGTTACTTATATTTAGATATGAGCAAAGAGGAATTGTCTATTAATCTTACAGTTAATAATCGATAGTTATTCTAATGAAAGCAAAACCGCAATTCTTATTATTTTAATTTTCCAAACACATGTTCTTTTTCTAAAAATTAAATATTTTTAAATAACAATCAGTTACTTGAATACTTATTTAAATAAAAATCTTAAGTTATATGAGGAAAAGAAATGAAAAATTTTAGAATCTTTTTTTTCATTAACCTTTTTTACATGAAAATGATGCATTAAAATTTCAGATAAAGTATAATATTAGGACAAGCGTAACAGATTATTTTCTACAAAAGGGGAAATTCATTATTCTCTTATGATATCAATTTGTGTTGGATTTGCAAGATGCTTTAACACGAACACAAGCAGATTATTTTAAGTTAAATTTATATATTAATGCTCATAAAAAATTCTATATTACATCTTGAAATATATATCTACCGCTTAAACCCTCAGAAAATAATTTTATGGCATCCACTCATTTTATTCCATTCCTATTTATTTTTTCTAATTTAGAGATTCCTTTTCTTCTTTTAAAATACTTTTTTTATTCTCTATTTTTTTTCTCTTTCTATAGAGTTGTATATTTAGAAAAAAAAGTAAATTTTCATACTCATTTGCTTGCAATTTCCGGAGTTAATTCTATTTTTACGAAATATGAAGAGGTGTAATATTTAAGTATTAATAAAGTAGGAGGATTTATATACAATTTGATTATTCTACTCTTAATTATATTACATTTTATTTCCGTGCATCAGCTCCAATGCGCTTGAAACATGAAAACAAAACACAGCCCACAAGAAAACAGAAGTTAATATTTACTGTAAAAAGATTCCAAGAAGAAGTATTCTTATTAAATGAAGTTTAATATAAGAATATTTCTTCATATACTTCTCATATTTCTTATGAAAGGAAAACAAAATTGTTTTCGTAGTTTCAGCAAATAATATGAAATATTTTTTTTTAAAAAAAAAAGACTGTGTACTTTGGTTTGATTCTAAATAGAGAAATCGAATCTACTTTTAAATCTTGCGAAACTTTGAGTGTTACTCTTCAGATTCAATATTGTTTGATTCAATATATAAGAATGAAAACAAAATTACTTAATTTTCTGAATTCGTTTCTCTAAATGTGAATTTAAAATGATTTTTTTGTAAAAAAGTAACTGAAAATAAGTTTATCACGCTCTGTTTTATCTGATACGTCAATTAGTTGAACCTATGCTTCTAAATTATAAAACTTTCACTTATACAAGAATTCTACTCAGGATGTAAAAATATTTTAACTGCTCGCATTTTCATTCGCAAATCGAGAAAACCTAATTGAATTGGAATTCTATTTATTTCACCAGACAAAAGTTATTTTATGGCATCTCCGAAGTATTTTCCTTCACTCAAACGCAACAATCGCTTTTGGTAATTAAATCAGCCAGACTCATAAAATGTGCGTTCTGAAAATGCTATCATAAAAGAATGCCGTTGAGAATGATGCAGGAATAGATTAAATAGAATCAGTCTATTTATAATTTGGAATTTATTTTTGTGTACAATTTCATTCATCCTATGTAGCAAAGCGTTACTCAGTCATAGGATAGTAATTATTTATTTTTATTAATATAGAGAATGTTGAAAATCTCGTTTATGGAGGAACATAATGAAATACATGTTTTAGGATATTGCTTAGTTGATCGAACGTATGTAAGTCAAGCTATACAAAAATCATTATGTTCGTTTGGCTTTTCGTAACATATTTATAATATTTAAAAGCTAATATTTGCAGGAAATAGAACACTAAATTTAATACGAACTTAATGTTTTACTTCATAATAAACTAATTAGTATTTGGAGTATTTGATTCAGGAAAGTATTTACTATGTAAATATTACTTCTAAAGCAATTTTTAAGCGCAATGGGAAAAACGCTTGGTACATTCTGCTTAATATAGAAGATTCCTTAAATATTTTAAGGGTAGTGTTTATATTAATTATTAACTAGAGCCACGAAAGAAAGTGGAAAACATTATATGCTGCATTACTCTTACAATTCACGTGTACACTTTACACACATAGAATTCCCAAATAAATTAATCCTAGTAACTCATACGCAGTTTTTGTTGCACATTATGACAATTTACTTTTAATCTACATCGAAGTATGAAGTTCTTTCTTAAAAAGAATTTACGCGTTGCTCCTGTTCAATCCCCTTCAGCGATTCCCTTCCCACGCAAATTTTAAAATGGATTACCGGTTCAACGACCTTCCATTCCGAATTTAACTTTTTTAAAGGTATGTTGAGAATAATCCCCTCAAACATTCATAGTAAATAAGAAAATTGCTTTTATCTGCTTATCAGAATTCATTTTTAATACTTTTAAGTGATGGAATTCTTTAAAGGTAAAATTCATCTTTTAAGGAAACAAATGCAGCAGAATGTATAAAAGCTTAATAATATTCCATTACTAGTTATAATAAGAACAAATATTTCTGTGTAAAAAGCTCTTGTACTTTTCAATGTATTGGAATCAGAATAATTTCGAAATTGAAAAATAATTTTAAAGCAATATAACTGTAGTTTCATATCAGAAAAAAAAAACTAAATTTGATATGTTTTGTTTTGTAAGATAATTGTAAGACATTTTGCTTCCAACCTTCAAAATGCTTGAAATACACTCTATAACAAAAAAAACGATGCACCAAGAAGGAGCTTCCCAATTGTAATGAAATTTCGTATGCAAAGACATTTGAACCGAACAAGAAATTGATTAAAATTTGGATTCCAATGAATGAATTGTGGGAGCTACAGCGCATCGGAACTGCGCACTCAGCAGGTGTCTATAAGAAGCAATTCTCAATCTGATGGTGAAAATTTCTGTTGCATTGCAATTTTGGATATCTTTGAACAACTGAAAAAATACCTCGCCACAGGATTCGAGCTCATTACAAGCAACTGTCAGAGTTTGAAAGAGATCGTGTCATTGGATTGAAAGAGGAAGGTCAGGCAAATTGGAGAGTCGCTCGTCATAAGCATCGAAACAGTGCGGCCATTAGAAGATGCTGGCAAAAATGGGTGGACAGTAGCAGATTTCAGCATCATGATGGTAGTGGTTCATCCAGGGCCGCAGCAGATCAAGAGGACAAATTGACTGTCAGATCAGCTGTCACAGGGCCTGATTCATCGTTATCAAACATCAGACGTGGAACCCACAAGCAAGTGTCTACTATGACGAATCACAGACAGGAAATAGAGCGAAATCTACGCTCGTACCGTCCGCTGCGCCAGCTGCCACTAACGCCTGCATACTGTCGAGCCAGATTACGGTGGTGCTTGGCTCGACCAGGTTGAAATCACGCTGACTGGGGACGTACATTGTTTAGCAACGAATCTCAATTCCAACTGTGTCCTGACGATCATCGAAGACGTGTCTGGAGAAGCCAAGGGCAGCGTGCCCATCGTGCTTTCACTATTGCATGCCACGTAAGCTACCAGGAGTTATGGTCAGGTGTGCCATTGCTTTTGTATCCGAACCTCTTTGGTCGTCATTAGAGGCACACTTACAACACATCGGTATGTCGACGACATTCTTAGAATTGTTTTGCTACCGTTCCTTTTGCAGTACCCTTGTTCAGCAAGATAATGCCAAGCCACATATCACACGTATTGCTTTCTTACAGCTTATCAAACACTTCCTTGGCCAGCCAGGTCCCTCTCCAATCGATCATGTCTGGGATATGTTGAAAAGGTGACTGCATCTACCAGGGAATGCTGATGACCTGGCCCTGCAATTGGACCAAATTTGTCAAGAAATACCATTGCAGACCATCAGAGTGCTTTATCACTCTATTCCACGTCGTGTGGCAGCTTGCATTCAAGCTAGAGATAGGTCAACACCTTATTGAGCTCGTTACTTTGTAACTATGTAACTCTGAAATAAGTCATTCGATTTTTGTGAAATTTTAATCATTTTTTATTCTGTACGTAATCTTTCAATCCCACAAATTTTTGTCTCTATCGAACAACTCGTTATTGGTGCATCGGGTTTTTTTGTTATAGAGTGTATATTTTATTTTAGTTCAATTCTCTTTCTTGGGGATGGGACTATCTTCTTACGAAGCAAAAACTATCACCTTTCTACAAGATTAATAGATATAAGAGGCGTGACACACATAAAAAAACGAGACTGTTCCAATAAATCTCATTAAACTTACAGAATCAGTTCTGTGTGACATTATCACCTTCACAGTAGTTTCCCTCAGCATTCACACATTTCTACATTCGGTTCTCCTATTGCTGATAGCAGTTCTAAAAAGCGGGGCTTGGAAGACCCTTTAGGAGATTTTCCGTTTTTGCCTGAACCTCTTAAATTGAGATAAAATGGATTCCCTTTAAGCAAGATTTAACTGTACGAAATAAAAAAAAATCGCATGGGGCAAAATCAGGTGAATAAAGAGTATGCCCCATCACAGTAATATATTTTGCCGGTCAAAAACTGCTTGACAGATTGTGACATAGCCATCTGTCGATAGCTATGTCGTGGGGGTTCCGCGTAAGTTAGAGGTGTGGGATTATCGGAAGGATGTGAGACATTCTATAATTCTTAATATGACTTTTATTAAGAATTTAACTTAAATTACTTATATAACGAACAAACTTATATTAAGTGAGAATAAACCAAAGTACGGCCGTTTAACTAAGTCAGATCGCGCAATTAGATCACTTATCAATATAACTAATTTGATCCTCCTAATCTCAATTCAATAATTTACTAGCGTTCAGAATATAATCCTCCTACCTTGGTTGAAGACACAACGATTCTGATACTTTCAGGTAGACTGATGTGCTCGTGTGCAATAGTTGCTCTTTGTAAATATTAGCGAGGGTGGGCGTCTCCGTGATTCTTGAGTAGGACGTCTAAACACACTTCCAACTGCTCCACACTAAGCTTTCTCTGCCATCCCTTCTCATTAAACTTTCTATCCTTTTAAAGGATATCTTATTTGCATTATTGCTTCGTTTTTCCTCTTGGAATTGGGTTGGAAAAGTTTTGCCATTAATCGTGACCGTCAAAGAACGTAGGAGTTATGTTAGAAGAAGAATGCGAGAGATGTCACAAGATAGATGAGCAGATGCATTGTCTTGATGCAACAGCCATCCATTACTGCCACTTCTGGCCTTTTCTTCCTAATTTTTTCACGAAGTTTTCTTAGTACTTCAATATTGTAGTGTTAATTAACAGTCTGACCTCTGATGTGAGTAAGAACTCACTCATATCACGAATTTTGGCTATGGTTTGGTCTGCAATCGCTGACCTTGGGTGTCGAGCAGGTTCATCATCTTCCACACTAACCTTCCCCCTAAAAACATCTTATACCATTCAAATACATGTGTACGAGACAAAGTCTCATTGCTATAAGCCTCGGTTAATATTTAAAATGTTTTCGTTGCTGATTTGACATTGATGTTGATTTGATATTTTCCCATTAGAATGCAGTTTCACGTGTTCACTCAATGAAACAGTACTCCCAACTGGCTTGATCGATTAAGGTGAAACTGGCCACATGGATAGAGGAGGTGCGTGGAATGACGTCAACAAAACAGTGTTTGCCAATTCCACTATTTTTTCAAGCTACACACTTAGTCTCGGTGTTTTTTGTTTTTTTTTTGCATCTGTGTGTCACGCTTAGTACTTATAATACATTTTCCAGAAAGTTCGAGTCAAAGCCAGTGGTGTGGCACTCTGATTTATCCACACGTCTAACATAGGGTTACTATTCCTTGGAGTAGTTAAAAAAAATTTAATGAAAAACAAGCATTTTTCAAGATCACGATAAACGAGAATCTCTCATGCAACGAAATGATCGAAATACGAAACATGCCTTACCACTGAATTTCTCTTACGATTTAGTCGATTCTCCCTCTCTAAGTTCCGTTTTATTTTCATCGGGTAAACCATCTTTTTTGTAAAGATTTCAATGAGTTTCTCATAGGCTCAAATTACAGTGACTATGAATGTATATTCTTTCAATATTAAGGAACTGGACACAGAATCAATACAATATTTTTGGATATAAATCAGGTTTCGATAATAAAATTATATTCTGACTTTGCTAGTTACAGAAAATGCCTTACATTAGCACATTACTCATTTACGTTTGATTGATTTTAGGCAATATCCATCTTATTTTTTTCCAAAATCCTGTTTGAAAATTTATAACTAATTCTTACTCATATAGAATTACTCATACATTTGTGGATTATGTAAATGTAAGTGGACGTTATGTTAAGGAAGGTCAAAAGTATGAAACTTGATTTCAACGAATTCTATTAAACAAAATAAGAACGGCATTACGACTTTAAATACAGCAGAGTACTCCGAATCATTAGAAAAGTGCGTAAAAAATGGTAGGTTTAGGTTTCAATTCGAATGATATAGAATCGTCACGTGATCATTGCTCAGAATATCAACGTTAATCATAGATAATAGTACTAATTTTTATCAGTTTTAATTATCACAGTTTTCAAAACATTTTGCCAAAAGAAACACTGATATGAAACACTTTTTTTCAAAATATGAAAAATAGGAATTAATTTTTATTAAATAATTTAAATTTTTAATTAAATAATAAAATTTTACTAACTAAAACAAATTTAATTTATTTTATCATGCCTCGTAATGAAGCCCATCAAAAAATACTTATCACTATCTTAGATTCCTATCCATGTCCTTAGAAATGCTATAATTTTCAGTAAATAAAATCTCATATTCTGAGACATCTCAATCATAACTATATTTTTTTAATCTCTCATTCCGATATTTCAAATTCGCAAGTCACATCAAAACTTTTTAGTTTTGGCCTTTAAAATCCAAAACTGAGTGAAATGTTTCCATAGCTTATATCTTAATCAGCTTATCAGAAGCCATTCCTAATATTAAAATGGAATGGCAGATAATGCTAGGGATTGAAGAGATTGGAGAAATTTGGAATGTAAATTAATCTAGACAAAGGCCTTCGATCGGAATAAAAGGATTTTAGCCATACTCTTCACATGGTAACGAATATTCTTGTTTAATATCTTCCCGATTCAGAGCAGCTCTGGTCGAAGTAAGCTTTTAAAACCTCGCAGTTTTAATAAAAGATATATCGCAATGCCTTTTGGGAGATCTCAAAGGAAAGAATGAGGTTAGTAATGAAGGGGAAAAATTGTTTTTGGAAAGCGAAAGTGTATGTATCTTCTGTATACCAAATTATTATCACATCTTTTGGAAGGAATCTACCCCACAAAAAAACTTTGACAACTATAGCCCAAACTTTGTAATTATTGAAGTGACATTAGCGCCAATTAAGGTATCCGACTACATTCGGAACCATGATTTTATAAAATCGTATAAATGGATAATATTTATGATATTTAGTGTCACTTATATTAGAAAATGTATATAAAATTTTTTGTAATCATTTTTTGTCAAAATATTGTACTTAAATAATTTTTTATTTTAATACTACTCTTAAAATAAAAAATTATTTAAGTACAATATTTTGACAAAAAATGAACATAGAATGACCCATTTTCAAAATATTCTCCTTTTGTGAAAAAGGCTTCTATTATAATAATATTTTGCCTGTGTATAGCTCTGTGTACAGAGGCTTAACCAGAATTTTTGAAATATATAACTTAAAAGTGGGTTGATCCATGTTTTACGACGACAGAGGGAAGAAATTTTAAGAAAAAAAACCCGATAATTATTTCAATGGGTTGTAACTCTGAAAATAATGTGAATTTTTCGAAATTCGTAGTTGAGCCTCTGTACAGAGGTCTGAGCTATATACAGGCAAAATATTATTATAAAAGAAGCCTTTTTCACAAAAGGAGAACCTTTTGAAAAAAGGTTATTCTAAGTTAAATTTTTGTCAAATTATTGTATTTAAATAACTTTTTTTGTAAAAATGTCCTTAAAACAATTTTATACATGTATTCTAATCTAACTGACACTAAATATTACGAAAATTATCCATTTATGCGCTTTCTTAAAATCACGGTTCCGAACGTAGTCGGATACCTTAATGTCATTTCGATAATGACAGAGTTTGGGCTATAGTGGTCACACTTTAATGAATCAAAAATTATTACAAATTTCAATAAACCTTTGTGAGTTTTATGAGCATAAGTGAATAAAAATTAAAGGAATAAGGACAAAAATCGTACCATAAAATGGTGAGAGAGATTTCTAATGATTATTTTAATGAAAATCATTAAATGCATTCTTTCAGTATAAGTTTTTGAATATCAAGAATACTTTAAATAAAATACTAGTATGTAGCATGCATAATTAAAAGTATAAAAAAAATTTGACGACATAAGTTAAAATATAAAGTTTTTGATTTTCTTCAAATAGTTTATGTTATCTATTTTCAGCTTAAAGTGTTACACTGCTTGACATATAAAATGTAATATTATCTAAAACGGATATCCTGTAAAAGTGAAATTTGCACCATGCATGAATACTTTGTTAAGGCGTGTAAATTGCAAATCATGGGCGATAGAAGAACCACCTAATACTGCTGTATAAAAAGAAAATAGAAGATATTTTTAAGTATTGGAATTGAGTTTTCTTGCTGCGTGTTTCGTGTTAGAAGCTTCAGCAGTCATCATCAAAGAATGATGTCGACAATGTTTCTGAATTGGTTAAAAGAAAGATTATGAGTTGCAGATGATGTGGATTATCTTTCTGAAGATGCAGTGCTCTACTTCGATGAAATCTATCCTCATTAAGGCGAATGCGGAATAGGTGGGTGAAAGACAAACGGATGAATCGACAGAAAGAGTATTTCAGCCTCGTCAGATTAGTGAACGTGAGGAAAGGCACATTGTGCGCAAGTCAAAGATGGACCATGATTCGACATTGGGGGTTAAAGTCTACCGCGGTTATATGTATCAGCCGTAGTTATTTGTATACCATTCAACATGTGCGGCAGAGGAGAATTTTACCAATGCCTCTCTTGGAGTGATTCCTTGTTTGTATATCACAGAGAGATTTAAAAAGAAGAATCAGCCACGAATGTTTAGCAATAAATTTAGCTAATATGTGCTGCTCACATATTGACATACATTTTAGTTCAAAAGATTTTTATTAAAAGAACCCATATCGTAGATTTCCTTAAATGTTAGAAAACTACATATGCTTACAGATGCTTACTGATTACGTAAATTATATTACAACGATCTTATAAATCATTTTGGTCTGACGAAGGATAGCTTAAAAAATGAGAGCATATATTTGGCATGAAATTTTTTATATACACCCCGCTAATTATTCAAAATGCAACACCATGGCAGCAACAAGAGATATCAAAGCTAAATACACAAAAAGTCATTCGCACTTTATGGAAAAGATTTTGATAGTTAATTTTTATCTACAAATGCTGTATATTTTATGACTGTTTGCTTCAATCTGGTAGCCATGATTCTTCAGGATAGTTCTAGCTCGAATTTTCCATGAAAGTAAACTTTTTCCCTGTACTGCAGAGCTTCTCAAACTTTCAACATTTGCGACCCAATATTCAAGCATAATTTTTATCGCCCCCATACAATAACAATGTACTGAATTCAGAAATACAAAACATGGACGCTAAAGCTACAATGCGACTTTAACCGCTTAAGTGACACAGGAGTATATAAACGTCTTTTTCTTTATTTTCCAAAGCTTTAATTGCCCTGGACGTATATATACGTCTTTCCGAAGTACTATCTTTCCATGCATTGTTATCCATAAAGTTATTCTGAAAGACTTGGAATGTAATAAAAAGACATTGACAGTGTTTGCAAAGGATTTACTACTTATTTCAGGTGATTTGCTTATTTATCCCCCGCTCTATACATCCCATACCCGCGTCTTTGGGGAAAATAATGGCATTGGGGAGAGAATCGCGTAATATTTAATCGGCAGTTAAGGGATTAATTATAAACCATTTACAAATTATCAAGATAAGTGTTAATTTTTGTATATTATTTTATATATGACAAGCCCAATAGGTCACATGGGGTTATCTTGTTCTTAACATAGTATTGTTAATTTAATTATAAAATACATTGTGTAGTACATTTATAAGTGTATTATATAAGTGTAAATGTGCATTTTATTTTTTATTATGTCAAAATATATATTGTTTGTTTACTTTCAGTAAATTAATTAAAAAATCTTGTTTTCGACTTTTCAATATGCTCGCCCCCCCTTGTAGAGTTATCACGGCCCCGAGGGGGCCCCGCTCCCAAAGTTTGAAAAAACGCTGTGTACTGTTATTTTTCCAATTTTCCCTCCATTTCTTGAACCATTTTCCAAAATCCTTTTTTTGATCTTGATCCCTTTTTTCCTTTAAGGGCCCCCTTTTTTAATAAACCAAAAAGCAATAAAACCCATTAAAAAGTGTGGGGGGCTTTCAGACTTGGGGAAAAATAATTTTTAAGAAATTTTATAATTTGAATCCAGTGCTTTAAAATTTCAATATTTGCGACCCAACTTTAAAATCATAAATTTTATGGGAACCCCCCTTTCCCCCAAATAAAATTTAATCCTTTGGGACGCTAAAGTTTACAATCCCGATTTTAATTAAAAAAGGGTAAAATTGGGGGGATAAAAATTTAAATTTTGATAATTTCCAAACAAACCCATGGGATTTAAATTTGGAATTATTAAACTTTAACTTAGTATTGTTAAATTAATTATAAAATACTTTGGGAAAAGTACGGGAAAAGTGTTCTACATCAAAAGTACAAATTTGGAATTTTTTTTTTTTCCGGGGCCAGAATGTTTTTTTGTTTTTTTTCCCTTTTCAGAAAATTAAAAATTGTTAAAAATATTTTTTTCGATTTTTTGATACCCCTGCGTCCTCCAAATAGGGTTAACCCAAATTCCCAGAGGGCGCGCCCCTTAATTTTTTGAGAAAACGCTGATAAAATTTGGGGCAATTTCAAAAAAAGGGAAAATTTCAAAATATTCTTTTTTTCCTAAATAAAAAATTTTTTTAACCAAAATGTTGAATTTTTTTTGAAATTGAAAAAAAAATTTTAAAAGGAAACCCGAATGTTCAGTTTTCCCCAAAAAAATTTATATTAGAAATTTTTAAAAATACATTTTTCCGTGCAAGTACGATTTATCGTTTTCAAAATTTGTGCCAGAATTTTAGTTCAGAAATTCATTCCTGGCCAACCCTTTAAAAAAGTTTGTGGTTTAAATTTCCAAAAACATCCATGTTTTTCTCGGTTTTCATAAATTTTGTGGATGTTCACGGGTCGGAGGACCATCTGCGTTGTTTTTTTTTGCGCCTGATAAAAAAATTATAATTTGATAACCTGAAAATTTGAGAACCCCGGGTACTAAAAACAGGAAACAATAAGGGAATGATTAATGTAGGTAATTTAATTTTTTTTTTTTTTTTTAAAAAAAATTCAAAAATATGCTTATTTATTGCCTTTTAAGGGGAAAAGAGTTCCCCGGGTCAGCTAATTTTATAAAAATTAATTTTTATTTTTTCAATTTTGGTTTGGAAATATTTCACAGTTTTCCCCACAGAAAATGAAAGAATACGGGCCGGTTTTAATGAATTGGGTTTATAATTATAAACATACTGTTATAAAATTACGGGAATTTTTTTTCCCTTTTAAAGTTTAAAAAACTTTAAAAAAGATTTTTTTTTCCCTTTTAAAAGGCTGTGTTACAAAGTTAAAATTAAAACCCAAGAAATTAGGGTTTTTAAATTCTTTAAATTTGGGGATGTTTTACCCATAGATTTTTAAAAAAAATAAGTTGAATTGTTTGAATATAATTTTTTTAAATTATAGTTGTAAAATAAATTGCATTAATAAAAAGGGGGGCATTAAAATTTTAAAATAATATTTTTTTTAAAGTTTTTTTTTATTGTCCAAAACTGTTTTGGAAACAGTGAATTTAAGTTTTTTAAAAATAATTTTATATGGGGCTAGGCTTATCAGGTCCAAATTAATTTTGGACAGTCCAAATTTTTTTAGTACTGCCGGGGTAATGCCCCGATTTCCCAAAAATATCTGAATTTTAAATAGCCCTTGCATCTTGCATCTCTCACAGCCTACCTTGGGGGTTAAAGTACTGATGTTGATTTTGGCAGAGAAGTTTTAATTTCACCATATCCCCAAAAATTCATTTGGAAAAAGGCGGGGAAAAATGTATTATGTTGTTTTTGTGTATGAAGTAACTTATCTACATGTTTTTGATCATTTTATTTGTATCAGTTTTTTTTTTTGTCTCATTGTAACAATGGCAAAAGGGAATGTGTGGTTAATGTTAACTTGCATCAGGAACACAAATTCTTGAGTTTGTGTATTGAAAGTAGCAATAAACGTGTGTATTGCATATTATATACCAAAGAATTTTCTGCCACACCTCAACAAACACAAGTCATTTTTTTTAAAAGACAAAGATGGAATAACTATAACTGTTAGCCCGGAGGGTTGCAAAAAAAAACATAAAAATTTATATTACACCGTTTGACACGAAAATCAGTTTCAAAACACCAGATTTTACATTCAAAATGGTTAAAAAGTTAAATGATCCAAAAAAATTTTTTTATTTTAAACCAAAAGAAAAGGGAGTAATTTAGCCCTTATTTTCACCATTTATATATGATTATGTGTTATATTCTTTGGAAAACATGAATTGTGTAACAGTAACAATGGTTAGCTCAAACAGAAGTGAAGTAAAATTTATTCTGACTGTTGTAAGATACTTCAGTCAGAAAGAAGGAATTAAAGTTAAACTTTTAAATTTCAATTAAGTATCAGGAAAAAGTACTCAAATTTCGATTCAGTGTCTTTTGCAGTGAGTGAAAAAATACAAACTTGAACAAAAGTGGATTTCTTATATTGCTTATAATGCTAACAGTAATTTTGGTGGTGTGAAGAAGAGAAGGAATAAAAATGTGTTCCTAAAGGTTTGAACTAATTTAGATAAGACATATTTTTGGTATTAGTTGTTCAGCCCACATTCTAAAAATTTTATTACAAACAGGGACGGTTTCTTTCTACCCCGGATAGAAGTTTCGTTATAAAAAATTTTTAAATATTTCACATGTTGGGGGGTGTAATGAAAAATTTACTAAGAAATTTTTGGGGTTTATGGGGGAAAACCAATTCAAAAAAACATTATCTCCCTAGCAAAAAAGTTTGACCCGGAAAAAGAAAGAATTGTTCCATTTTTTATGGGGGGCCCAAAAATATGATTTTTTTTTTACTTATTTTTTTTAAAACTAGGGGGGGAACTGTTTCCCTTAAAAAATTTTTTATATAGTATTTTTCAGTTATTTAATAATGGTGTTCTGAAATTGGAATTTAAACCCAGCAACAGGGAAGGCATTTCAGACATATTCTGAATTAATTTGGGCAAACCACCAAATACTACTCATTTTTTGCTACCATTTAATTTTTTGCCATATTCCCCGTCAAAAGTTATTTACCCGAAAAGAATGCTTTAGAAAAAAATTTTTTCAAGAGGGAAAAATTTTTTTAAATTTTGGGATTTTATAATTAGTTATAGAGAACAAAAAATTTTTAAAAATAGTTAGTTTCAGTGAATAAATTTAATTTTAAATGAATTAGCCTGGGTTTTGTTTTAGAATTTGAGTGAGTTTAAGGTTAACCAAATTTTTAAAAAATCATTTTTGCATGCCTTTAAATTTGTTTTTTTAAAACTGTAAAAAGAAAACCTGCGGGTTTTTTTTTGTTGTTTTTTTTTTGATTTTTAAAAACTGTTAAAATTTAATTTTTTGGGTTACTTAATTTTAATTTCTTACAGAAAACATAAGACCACGGTAGCCCAGGGGCCAAGGGAACCGGGCCGGGTGGCTGGCGTGGGGGGCGAAAATTCACCGTACCACTGGGGGGCCCCCCATGAAAAGGGGGGGAAAAAGGGGTTTAAAACTGTCGAGAGCGCGAACGTCCTCCCCTTGGTGTGGTAAATTTGAAAAGGGTTCCATATGGCCGTCCCCGTCACTTGGGCCATGGTTCAAAATTAGAGGTCCTCCCGGGAGCCGAAAAAGGCGACGCGTTTAAAATTCACCACTCTCTTTTTATATTTTTTTTCATTTAATTTAAATTTTTTTTTTTGCCGGGTTTTAAAAATTGATTTTTTTTTTTTGAAAACCCAAAGGGTTTCAGAAATTTTATTTTCATTTCCCGGGAAAAAAGTTTATTTTATATGATTGAAAAATTAAAGGGGTAAACAAATATATTCTTATATTTGCTTCGCATTATTTACCTTCTCTGTAGCTCGTTTACTAGTAATAATTTGGTTTAAGATATTTGTAAAAATCCTTCGCCTTTTTAAAATATAATAGGTTACTAATTAATCTATATAAATATCGTTTGTATTTCAAATACAATGAAAATGATTCATCATGTAAACAACTTCATTTGAATAAAGCAATATCGGGAAAAAGGAGAAACGAACATCCACTGGTCACATTCACATTAAAATCTGAAAAATAAATTAGTCACTCCTCGAAAGAAGGTGGTACTTACAGTTTGAAAGTTGAACTATGGTTACATTGGTTAAATTAATTGTACCATGTATCTCCAATCAACGCTTTCAAAAAAAATAGACCAATAAAATTTAATTAATGCTGTAAAAAAGCTGGTACATTAAGAAAAAAGTCAATCTGTGACAATATTGATTAAAATAATTGTGCCTTACATCCAATCAGAATATTGATTTGAACCTGAACAATAAAATTGTAAGATCGTCTAAGAGAAGGCGGTATTTTAAAAATAAAGACCGAACAATGATTATATTGGTTATGTTTATCGAAACTTCCGTCCAATCAGCGCTTTCATTCTAATTGGAGGAATGAAATTTAAGCAAAGAAGGCGGTACTTCAAATCTAAAACCAATCTACGATTATATTAAGGTGATTATATCCAATCACACAACGCTTTGTTGCACAATTTGAGCAATTAAATCATTAAATCCCTTACATAGAGCGGAACTTTTAAAATAAAGTACTAACTATGATTACACTGGTTAGATTAGTTATGTGTGGGAAGGGCTTACATCCAATCAGCTCTGTCATCAGAATCTGAGCAATAACATTCAATTAAGTAAAGAAGGCGGTACTTTAAAAATAAAAGTCAACACATGATATTGAATAAAATAATTGTGATCTGCCTTCTTTCAACGCGCTTTGTTAAAGCAAATAAAATTTTAAAAAAATATTATTATGAATGTGTTATTTAAAAGATAAATTCGATATTTGCTTGTATATATTCATTCAAATAAATTGTGACTTACATTCAATGTACAAAATTTTATATGATCCGGTGAGGCTGAACAAAAATGCTACACGTGTTTTAGTTATGATGGTTGTTTACGTTGTTAAATGCGCACATATTGAATGTTGTACTTTGCGTTGACTACGTGTCCCATTCTGTAAAGATGTCCGTCATGTAATTTTTATTCAGCACATTTTTATAGAAATCAGGCATTTTAATTTCATAGAGCATTTTACGTTAACATTTACAGTTTAGAACATTTTTACATAAAATCCGTATTGAACCGGCATGGAAAATTTTCTTAGCGTTTTGTATCCCGAATATAACTTTGACTTTTTCATTTTTTTTACCCTTTGATTTACCCAAAAAATATTTTTAAATTTCAATGGAGTTGCATTATTTTAATATTGCGGGCCCTTTAAAACATTCCCCGGGGCGGGAATTTTTTTTTAGTGCGGCACCATATAAGTATATACCAATCGCCGTGGTTTTTTGTGATGCCCGCTTTTTTCCCCCAGAAAGAGACAAAAATGGGCATTTTTTATTTTTTGGTCTGTAAAAATTAAATGTGTTTATTACCCCTCCCCTTCCAAAAGTCTTTTTTACAAGAACTTTTATATTTGATTGGTTGAATACGTACCCCCTGACTTTCACAAAGTTAGGTTTTGGGCCCCCGGGAATCCTGGGCCCCCCCAAATGGGGGTATACGAACGCCACAGTTTGAACCAAGTTAAAAAACCCAATACGCAGCCGGTAGTAAAAAACCGTCGTCGTTCATATTTAGAAAAGAATTACTGTTTTTAATGAAAATTTTCATTTGGTGAAGCCCAGTGGCTGGGGTGGTTAGGGAACCCCTTCCACTTTACAGGTCCGAGGGTTCAAATCCCGGGCTAAAGGTTTATCCCGCCCTTCGGTCCCCCTTGGGCCCATAAATGCGTACCAAGTTGTTTTGGGGAAAAACGCTGGTGGTTTCCTTTAGACTGACCACCGACCGGAAATCCCATCTTTCATGCACCCTTTAGAGCCCAAGGTCACCCCATCTGAGTTAGGGAAAGTAGGCCTTTTGGGCCCCCCGGGGTTTCACGCCCGAGTTAAGTTTTTTTTTTGGTTGACCCTTTAAAAATGTTTTTTGCGGAAATCCGGGGCACCGAAGAGCGGGGGGGCATTATTGGGCAGCTCTTTCGTTTTGAAACCCGGGGGGCCTATTGATTTGAAGTTTGACAAGACTATTTCTTTTTTTTTAGAGATCTACTTGCGAAACTTAAAATTTTTGCAGAAATCGTCACGTAAGGGGGTTAAGAGTTATAAAAAAAAACCCCCTTTTTAACAATTTTTTCCAAAAAAATTTGAAATTTGGGCAAACATTTTTCTTTTTATATAGAAATTTCAAAAATGGGGTTTTTTGGGGAAACGACTTCAAGGGGGGTTCAGGGGTGCGTTTTAGGGAAAATATATTCCGCTTTTTTTTAAATTTAAAATTCTTTATTTTAAATCAAGAAATAGGGGAAGAGTTATGGGAAATAAAAAAATTTCGCAACACTCAAAAAAACACTAAAAGCATTGGGCCCTAAAGTAAGACCATTAAAACTCCCAAAAATTATAAAATTTTTATTTCCCCAAAAAAGTTAAAACACCTTAGGATTTTAAATAAAGTTTTCTTTAAAACCGAATTTAAATTTTTTTCTTTTCGTTTTTTTTCAATCATTTTAAAATTTTTTAATGCATCATATTTTAAAAAACAAAAAATTTTTTTAAATGTTCTAATTTAATGGGTTTTGTTTTTTTTTTTATTCCCCAAGTAAAATTGTTTTTATTCCAAATTATTGACCCCTTTATTTTTTTGTCTTTTTCGCGATCGATTTTTTTTAATTCCCTTTTGACATGAAAAAAAACCCGGAAAAAAAAATAAAAAGTTAGCAGAGGGGTGGGTAGCAAAACCCCCATTGAGCCCCTGGTTCGAAAAACCCGGCCCCAGGGTGCACGTTTAATTGCACGGTTCCCAAAAAATTTACGGCCGCCCCTGGTGTGAAAGTTGAGAGAGTAAGGGCCTCGTCTCATGTCCCGGGGTTCAAAAATTTGAGGTCCGTTGTAAAGCCACCGGGGGTTTTGGGGATGTTAATTTATCCTTTTTTTTCTTTTTTTCATTTTCTTTTAAAATTAAAGAAGAAAAAAAATTTTTTAATGAAATATTTTTGGGGAAAACCATTTCTGTTTTGACTTTTGCTTGGGAAAAATATGGCTATGCAGTAATCTAGGAAAGTATATATTGTGTTATCCAACCATAAACAGTAATCAAAAAATTTCCATCCGGTATAGTGGTTAGTGATGCTAACTGGGGTGCCTGGGAAAGGGTTCGAATCCCGGGGAAGCGGATGTTTTTAATTTTGGGCCCTTTTTAAAAGGGGGGCTCTAAATTTTTGCCCAGCCGTAAGTGGGTTCCCCTGAAAATTGGTGGAGGGGAAAAAGAGGGGAGGCCCCCCGACCAACCCCAGGCCCCCCGTTTCTCAAATCGAACAGTAACCTGCATGATGCTCAAAATTAATCAACGACAAGCGTAAAAATTCCCAACCCCCAGTTTCGATGTTTTTTGGGCTTTACCCGATGTTACTGTTGATCAGGGTGGCATGCAAAATTAAAAATTTTAACTTTTTGGAAAAATAGTATAAAGCCAGAATTCTTTTTATACTTTTAAATATATTTTACGTTGCCCAATTGGGGGACGAACCACGGTGGGGGAAAAGTAAAAAGGGAAAAAAAACCAGAGAAATTAAAAAGTATCATAGTGGGCGGGGCCCAAAAGACGCAAAAGTAAAGGGGAAAAATTTTGAATTAAATGTCATCAATCGCCAACAGTGGCGTACGGAAGGGCCTTAGGCGCCAAAAGTGGCGCCCCCCCAAAACCCCTTTTACATTTTTCCCGAGATTATTTCTAAGTTTTAGTACGTAAAATTTAATTAAATATTTGTTATTAATGATTAATTTTATTAATTAATGCTAATTATTTATTCAAGAATTAGTTTTTTACTGTGTTTTGTTCCCGAAAATCGACAAAACCAAAAGGAGCATGATACAAGAATGGTGAACTTTCGACCCTGGCCCCCTCCCCTTGAAAAATTCCTGTGTGCGCTACTGATCGCCAAGTATCTTCGTAGAATCCTTTTCATCTGACAACGCAAACCTCTTCACAACTCTTGAAAGCCAAATCTCAACAAGATTTTTGACGGGCGTTTATCAAAAAGAAAATACACGTTTCAGCAGATAAAGTGACTTCTAAATAAGAATTTTCGTGTCTATTATTCATTCAAGACATGCGGTATCTCTGATACACTTAGCAAGAATTATTGCAAGTTAGTGTAAATACTGAAAGTTCAGATGTACTCATGAAATCGAATTCATTTGAAACGAGTCGTCAGGGAAACGAAGGCCCATGGATCCTTTCTGCGAACACTCGGGAAGATAACAGGATAAAATATCCACTTCCTATTTAAATTCGAGATATTCAATCATCTGTTGTGTAATTTTAAATCATCCTTTCGTGAGTTGATCCCTGTATAAACTAAACTCCGTAGTACAACAGCCCATGAGGGCCAAGGCTTACTGTTCCCATCTCAGTAGACGTGACCTTGAGCACTGAGGTGCATGAGCAGATGTTCCGATCAGGTGGTCAGGCTGACGTGAAATCTCCAGTGCTTAGTTCCCAAGCAAACCTGGTACTCATTTATCGACCTACTGAAGGGATGAAAGGTTGAATCGACCTTGCCCAACCCGAAATTTGAACCCCGAACCAGTGGCGTGGAAGCGCGTAACGTTACCTCTCAGCTACTGGGCTTCACCACTGTATATTTATGTAAAAAAAAAATCAGATTAGCTGATTTCATAGTAGTGAATCTAATTCACTTGGGAATAAAGTTATGCAGCACAAAAAAAGGATCCCGAGTTGATGGAGAAAGAATTTCATGGACACAAGAGAGAAAGGTGTAAGTTTCAGAATCTTTATCCGAAGGCATTCGAAACTGTATTATTGTAAGAAATGTAAAAAAAAAACGTAGTAATAGGGATGTCGTGTATTCTCAATTACTTTCTAAACTACTTCTCAACACTTCTCACTACACTCAAACAAAACACAGTCCATCGTTTTAAAACCTCTTCCAAGATTCTCTATTCTTGATACAGAAGACCACGCGCTATGCGTCGGTCATAATCAAATTAATTCGCTTTCCTACAACACTAATTAGAGTCCACCGCTTCGCGCTTCCAAATCAAGGGACCGTCTTCCCAATCTTAGGGGTAAATT
>BMAV01016838.1:0-40870 GCA_019973955.1 Trichonephila inaurata madagascariensis
AGCTTTACTGTATATAAGGAACATTTTTTGTCAAATTAATGGGAACCACATAACCTAAAGCGACGAATGTAGTTTCGTAATTGCTCCTTGAGTAGCTAGCTGCTTTTGCAATTCTTTCACAGATGGCGAATATATAAGGGACATAGATTCGAATGTAAATTAATATCTTTAAATGCTGCATAATTAATATATAATAAAACTATAAATAGGAATTCTTAACCTCTATTCCTTAAATAGGAATGTATAGTGGAAGGAATCGGAATGTTTCAAATATTTCCCATTGTGGGGCACAGATTGGTTTGGCACACCACAGCTACAAGGTTAAAAAACCCTGCATTATAAGCTTCTTATAGGGGTCGAAATCATATGCAGGCGGGAAGGTATTTTTATTTGATTAAGGAAAAAAATGAAAAATAGCTTTCCTATAGATATATTTGAAATTTTGAAAGAAGTTTATTCGCACATTGGCGATTCCAAAAATAAAGCATCTTATTAGCATGATTTGATTTAAAAGTGAAAGATAATTGCTCAATTTTTAAAAGTGAGGATATAAGTAAAGGATATGATTTAACGCAAATAGTTTTTATCCTCCTAACATCTTCCTTCCATAGATTTATAGGCTGCGGTTATGGACACGGACTCGTCCCGAGTTTCAGCCTAATGCAGCTGAAGAGAGGCCGAAGCACGTTAAATCTGTCGCGGCTCAGTGTCCTCCCGTTGGCTTGGTGTGGAAGTTCGGAGAGAGGGTGCCAGATCAAGTATCACTCTAGTCCCTCGAATACAGTTCGAAGTTATGATATCCGTCACTACTAGCCCTCCTGTGGCTTCCAACGTTAATAAACATTTACTCTGAAAGTTTCCCTTGGGAAAAAGGGTTCATCTACATTATTAAAATTCGAAGGTAAACAAACGCATCTATCTTTGTGAGGCTCTCTTCGGGAAACCCGCGGGAAGATCCCAAAAAGGCGGAAAATTTTGATCTGAAGCCATTTTGACAATTTAAGAGGACACAGTATCTAATTTTTTTTAGCCTTAATTATCTTTTATATTCTTTTCTACAAACTCACAAAATTTGATAGCTCTAAATTTAAAAAGCGCAGAGTTGTGATAACTTTTACATTTGTATTTATTCACATCCCACTGGCAAATCAAAATTTTAAACTGACTTATCTCAAAAAGATAAAATAACTAAATTGTTTTCATTTAAAATGCTAATGCTTTTTTTTATTGTGCCTAATACTTGGAAATTTTTTTCCCTTGTTGCTAATAGTACATTGAACAAAAGTTAGTATGCATTTTTCAATCGAAGCAATACTTATTTTTTGAAAAATAATTGAAATTACACATTTTTTAATGAATTTTCAATAAGCATTCATAAAAAGAAGTATTGTTCGAATACCAATCATGTTATCACAAAACCCATACCACAACTTTTGTTATACATAGTTTGACATACTTGTCAATTAAATTTCATTTAAACTAATTATTTAAAGAATTACAAATACAGCCACGTTGGCGACTTCGCAACCATTTTGGCGACTTGTGTCAAAACTTGAAAAGGTTTTTTTTCCCTCGCGTGTTAAAGCATTTATTTGGACTGAATTTAAAAGAACAATACAATACTTTAATGATAATTATAAAAACTAACTACCCCTTAATATTGTGATTATGTTCTATGTATATACATATTTACATTAATTGTAACTATTTAATAAAAAGTAGCTAAAATAAAAAAATTTTGTTGTTGATCTAAGAAGGAATTGACTTAAAAACTATTTCTTATATTACTTGTTTTGTCTAAATAACTTGATGCAGATGTGCAAATAAGTGAGTAATCGAGTCGTGTAGCACTTAAACAAAAGACGAATTGACAAGATTTGAAAATCGCGTTACTCTGGGTTCGCGTAAGTTGAAGTATTAGTGTTTTTGCTTTTACTATTCTTCATTAAAGAAGGGCGTGCAGTATTTTCTGAAAATAATTGTCTTTGGTTGGTTGTGTTAACAGAAATGTTGAATCAATTTCCTATTTATATTTAAATAATTGTGCATATTACTTCCAATATTAATATATGTGTGTGTGTGTGTGGCCGCGGTAGCCCAGTGGTATGGGTACCGGACCGTGGCTTGCCTTGTCTCGAGTTCGAGCCCAGTACCACTTAAGACCCTCCGTGTAGGGCAGCGATGCACGTTAAATCTGTCGAGAGCTGAAATGTCCTCCCGTTGGTGTGGTGTGGAAGTTAGGAGAGGGGGGTGCCAGCTCAGGTGTCGTCCACGTCACTTGACCATGGTTCAAAATGACGTGGTCCGTCGCCAAAAGCCCTCGTGTAGCTGAACAGTGCGACGTTAATATTCAATCAATCAATCCAATATTAATATGCGTGTAAGCCGGTGCTTCTCAAACTTTCAATATTTGCGATCCAGTATTCAATCATAACTTTCATCGCGTCCCCCTCCATGTAATAACAATGTATTGTGAATTCAATTATACTATTCTTTGGCGCTAAAGCTATACAATACAACTTAAACTGCTTAAGTGACACCGGCGTTTATGGACGTATTGTTCAGTGTCAAAGCATTAATTTTCTGGAAGTATATATACGTCTTTCCGAAGTACGATCTTTTCTGAGAAATGCTAGCCATAAAATTATTCCGAAGGCTTCGAAATGCAATGAAAGGACCTTGACAGTCTTGGCGAAGGATTTATTTCAGAGGATTTGCTCCCCCACCCCCCAAATAAAAACCCATCATATTGGCATGTCTACGTGGAAAATGGTGGTATTGTGGGGGATGAATCGCGTAACTTTGAATCGGCAATTAAGGGATTAATTGTAAACCGTTCAAATTATTAACATAAGTGTTAATACAGGCCCATGGGGTCACTGATGACTATCAAACTTCTTACTTCTATTGTTAAACTAATTATTAAATACATCGTACAGTAGTGATACATTAATGCGTGTATTATACCAATCTAAATATGTATTTTATTTTTTATTATGTCAACGTATTTTGTTTGTTCACTTTCAGCAAACTAATAATTGTTTAAATAATATTTTGTCTTCGTTTTTTCAATATGCTCGCGCCCCCCTCGTAGAATTATCATGCCCCCTAGGGGGGTGTGCCTCACAGTTTGAGAAACTCTGGTGTAAGTGCTTGGAAGGGGTATCTACCTGGATGAATTCAAGGAATGAAAATTGATTATCGAGGCTTTATTTAAAAGCTCTATTTTCGAAATTTTTATTAATAACACGGATTTCATACATTTTAGCTCTGCGTGAAGTTATGTCTATATTGTGATAAAGTGGTCGAATTCTTTTTTTGAAATCTTAGAAGATTCCACCGGTGATTTGTTAAATTCTTCCGTGACAAACACTAGACCTAAGTAATAAAAATAAAAGCATAAAATTGGAACAGTCAGTTATACGAAGAGAATTCACAATTATCATTTAATTCAATAATAGATGTTATTTTCTAGTGTTTATCCATAAGAAAATACCCCTTTCTATTTTTCAACTGGCACATAAACACAGTAATGCACTCTATACTATCTCCACCGTCTAAAACTTTTGACACAACTTGTCCAAAAGAAACAATTGTTGCGAGCGGATTCCGTGATTGTGTTTATCATCTGTTAGACACAAAAGACTAATCAAAGAAGAAAAAATGCTTTATTGTCACCGATATGGGTGGAAGGGCGTGACCGCCTTCAAAATGGACAGCCGTCACAGGTGCACGCACAAGATTGGGTCACGCAGCTTGGAGTTGTCATAAAAATTACGCGAAGATCATCGTGTACAAGAGAAGTTTGCGCTCCGTAAGTTTTATGAGTTAGATGCGAAAAATGACATGTCCGAATTTAGTAACATTTATCAATTCAATGAACATCGTAAAATATATATCCTAACAAAAGAATATTTTTGACTATAATAAAGTAGAGTTGTCTCTTTTAATAAAATTATAACGTTGAATATATGTATAATTCATTTTTATTTCTTAATACTACGAAACAGACATGTTCAGCGGGACAATATCTAGGAATTTAATATTCATGATAGGCCGGTTGGGTGGCGTGGTTTGTTTGTCGCTGGCCTTCTGCACCCAAGGTTGTGGGTTCGACCCCGGACCAAGTCTGTGGATTTTCATGATGTAGAAAATTGACAGTGGCTATGTCGTATGATTATACAACATGTAAGAAATCCCTAGAGTGTTTGTTTGGCTTGGTGCTGTAGGCAAAAATTATAATCCTAGAAGAGCTCAAGGGCCGCCCTCCAGGGAGGAAACTGGGTGTCAAAATTACCTGCGGCAGTTGGTATTCGCCAAAATCGTGCCGCACTAAAAAGAGATACCAGCTTTCGGGGAATGTACTAGGTCTGCAATGGAAAAACTCCAATCGGCAGTCTTTAGAAATAAAAAAATAAGATAATTTTTAGATCTCTAATTCAAGTTATGTTTCCAATATCTTTTTGAATCTAATTGTTTGCTTTTGAAAGCCACTTTATTCAAATGTCAAGCCGGAAAAGATTTGCTTGCATGAAGAATTTTATCCTCAAAATTTAAGATATTTTTCTTCCATCTCACAGCATTTTGTTCCTTTCGTACTATAAACCTCATATATTACAAATTTATTCCCTCTTACAAAACAAACTGTAATAATGGCTCTCTGTGGTAAACATAAAATGTTAAGTATGATAACGCAAAGAGAAAGCGCTAATTTATGGTTACTTTTATATAAGTTCTGAATTACAATTATACTCGTATACTAACTTCGAAATGAATATTAAGTATCAAACCAGACGCACAAAATAGCCAAAGAACTGGATACACATTTTCCTTTTATTAAAATTGATTATAACTAAATTTCAGACATACATCTAATTAAGGAGAGTGGAAGTAGGTATTTTATTTCAGCTGTTAAACTCAGTTCAGGTTTTGTGGAATATAGAGCAACAGAGGCTGCTCCCGCAGCTGTTAAACTTTTGGGACATGAGTAAGTGTTTATGTTAACGTCGCACACTAAATCACACACACAACACAAAGGTTATTGGTGACGGACATAGTAATTTTGAGTCTCGGCCAAGTGACGAGGATGGCACCTGAATTGTCACCATTTCCCGAACTATCACACTACACTAACAAGAGGATTTTGAGTCACGGCAGATTTAACGTGTATCAGCCCCTCGACACAACAGGCTGTAGCGGTATCATCTATATTAAGCCAGTGACAACCTCCGAACTAAAGTGATCATTTTGGTCTAGCGGTAAGTTACGTGCTTACGGAACCAAAGGTCGCGGGTTCTGTTCTCCGGATAAGCGCGCCGCTTCAAAATCTTCAGCGGCATTAGGGCTCGAATTCATGAAACGCCGACCACGAGTTCGTGAACATAACCAGTAGACTATACCACGGACCCCTAAAAATTGGGGAAGGAACTTTTTTTTTAAATATTATATATATTTTAAACAGCTTATGATACTATCAAAGCATTATAAAATATCCGTTAAAATATTTAAACCTTCAAAAAAAGAAAGCAGAGCAGATAAAAAAAATATTTTCGTGTTTCATTTTTCTTTATTGTAGCAATATTTCTTAGAGAAACGAAATAAATATAGCGTGGCTTTCAAATGAGGTCTATTGGTGGAATGAATGATTATCATTGCTTTTCTCAAAGACGATCCACACATTGTTTTGAATCACGGTCAAAGGATGAGCTACAAGAAGCTCAACAGATTTTACAAATACGACGGGTCTTGAGTGGAGCCATGGCTACAGTCTCGAACCAATAGCCCACGCGTCAGAAATTCGAGCCCTTGTGTCACTGAATCCCTCCCGTCTTGTGGGATTAATGTACGTTAAATCTGCCCAAGCTCACCCTTTGGCGTGGTGTGCAAGTTCAGAGGTCAGGTATCGTCCCCTCCTCACATGACGGTGGTCCAAAAAGACAAGGTCTTAAGGTATGAGCCAACTGGGCCAGGGCCTCACCACAATTGGTGCCTCGTCTCAGATTTAATAAAATTATGATTCTAATAATTTCAACGCTCAAATGTTACTGGAAATTTCGGACTCTATGTCAACTGGCAACATGGGATGACTAGGGTCAATGTATAGGCCTAAGCCTAACCACCGTACACCATTATTACTCACTCAACCAAAAGGCGATAGTCAGTCGAGCCGGTCTGTGTGATTGTAAATCATGCATATTTATTTGCTTTGGGTTGTTGTTTGAACGAGTATTTGACAACGAATGCTATGTATTTTCTACTTTTATGGGTCATAGATGGTACGTAGGGGCGCAGGGCCTCAAAAAGTCTTAAGACATCCCCATGAACCCCCGAACCCCACTCTTGAGGACGCCACTAACTTATAGTAAGAACCACAGGGACTTTGTAAGGCATGGGCCAAGTGGGCCAGGCCTCCGATGAAGGCCTCGTTTCATTCTCGGCGCAGGATCTGGAAAATTTTAATGGTCAAATATTATTCCCGTACATATAGTCTGAAAAACAGGGAATTTCAAACAGCACGTCAACTGGCAAAAGTGGCCAGACTGTATTATTCGATGTTCATGTTTAGGTTTAAGCCTAATACCATAAGCAATTATTCAACTCATTGAGTCGAAATACAATCGACCGAGCCTAGGTTATATCTATGTTTGTGAGTTGCGCACGTTAATTTATTTCAAATTACCATTTATACGAATATATAACAATGCATACTAAATACCAGCGATATTCAACGTGCGGCGGAGGCCCGCCGAGCCTTTTTAAGTGGTCCGGTTAGTGCCCATTGCTCTGAAAGATTCACTTATTAAGAACAATATATTAAAAATCTGGTATCAAGAAATCAAATACATCAATTTTGCTTTTTAATGTCGATGTCGTGCGAGTGCGAATTGATGTTCTTTTTTTTATTTATTTGTAACGGTTACGGTTAGTAATTACAGACAACAGTGGAGTAGTGCCAATTTTATGGGTGGAACTAATTTTTAACTATCTTTCATATCTTTCAAACGAAAAATATTTGAAGAAAATATATCGTTTCGAGACGATTGAGAGGTTGACTATTTCGTGGTGAAAAACAAATATGGATCAGTAATTGTTTGATTTGTCACGAAAGTGCTGTATTTAAAAAATACCAATAAACAGGAATTATTCAATGACACTTTTCCTCGAATATCTCTTTCAAGAGGTAACAACAACTGCAACAAAGTGTTTTGTAAGTGGTAATTTCACACAGCGGTAAAAAAAAAAAAATCTTATGAAGTTTGTTATATTATTGGTAATCGTATTAAACCGTTTACTGTGTGTAGATGCAGAAATTGTGAAGGAGTGCTTCTTAAATGCTTCTAATTTAGAGACAAATATAAAAAATAGTAATTAAAAAAGCAAAACAGGAGTTAAACTATTTTGATAAATTTTCCACTTTTTAACACCCTTCCCCCCTCCTTTCTTTATCCTCATGATGCGGCCTGCGTAAAATAGCTGATATATGTATGCGGCCCAGCAAAAAAAAGTACAATGCTATATACTACTTTTAAAGATCACAGGTAGGGCCTATTTTTGCATAGGTGCCCAGGGCCTCAAAAAATCTTGTCGTGTCTGTCTACCACCACCATCCCTCGTGTTGCTTTAGAGTACTGCTTCTCAAACTTTCAATGTTTGTGACCCAATATTCAATCATAATTTTCCTCGCACCCCCCCCCCCTTCTACATGCGCGCCTACGTGGAAAAAGGGAAGCGAGTCTGGGGAGCGAATCGCGTAACTTTTAATCGGCAGTTATTTATAAGCCGTACATATTATCAAGATAAGTAATTTTCAAGATATATTATTTTTGTATATAATTTTATATATGACAAGTCTACGGGGTCACTAGTAATTATTAAAATTGTTCTTAGTATTGTGAAATTAATTACGAAATACATTGTGCAGTACTGATAAATTTATAAGAAAATTACTTCTGTGTAAATGTTAATTTTTAAATCTATTATGTCAGAATGTATTCTGTTTGTTTACTTTCAGTAAATTAATAATTTTTTAAAAAATATTCTTTTGTTTTCGACTTTTCAATACGCTCTCCCCCCTCGTAGAGTTCTCATGCCCTCCCCCTACGGAAGGGCTCCCCACAGTTTGAGAAACGCTGCTTTAGAGTGCAATATAAATAAACAATTCATTGGAACCAGGACTCGGCATAAGACTCGAGTGAAACATCATCGGACACGAACTTGATATTGCGACTATCAGTCGAAGAGAGGAAGATGTTCGTATATCGATGAGATATCGGATCATGGCAGGCATATCATGAGTTCGATCCCAGTACCACTAAAGACCCACCGTGTAGGGCAGCGATGCACATTAAATCTGTCAAGAGCTCAAACGTCCTCCCATTGGTGTGGTGTGGTAGTTAGGAGAGGGGGGTGCCAGCTCAGGTGTCATCCTCGTCGATCATGGTTCAAAATGACGTTGTCCGTCGCCAAAAGCCCTCGTGTAGCTGAACAGTGCGACGTTAATATTCACTCACTCACTCGTATGTCGATGTTCAATGACTGTTCGGATGAAATTCGGCGATGCCTAACTTAGGAAACTTTTCAGCGATCTTTGCAGCAAATAATTCCTAATTAATTATTTACGATTCTCTGAGTTATAAACATCACCTCAACAAACAGAGTGTGAAGGATTAGAAAACTATAATTAAAAACCAGTCCTCTCAGGCAAGGTCATTTGACGCATTTCATAGCTGTTAAAAATAATCTTTGATGCAAAAATAATCAAACTGCCTATCCTTGATGTTAAAGGAAATGTTGACTAATCAACACCTTTTCGATTCAGTTCTAAATTTCTGTTGTGGAAAAGTTATCGATCTTTAAATGTGTGTGTGTGTGAAAAATAGATTTAAAACTTTCGTAAGAGTAATACCATTCATCATGCGTTTATTTCGTCTCCACCAATTATGCTTAAAAACAATTACACACTTGGCTAAGCCTTTTAAGCCCTGAAGCAAAATACAGAATATAAAGTTAAAACTGAACTTTAACATGCTTTTTCCTTTAGCTTAAACAAAGTAATAAATCTTTGGAGCAAAAATACAATACAGGATGTTGACAAAATAAGTCATCTAAATCTGAGCTTTTCTATTTATAAACTTGTAAATATTCACAATTTTTTCCCTCTTTTTCTTTTTTTCTTTTCTCCAGATACTAGACTTCGATTATGGATACAAAAGAAATTGTAGTCGGGAGCAGAACATTAGATTCCTATAGAGTGATCCTAAATATTTCATCGTTTTCAATTCTTAGCAATCTGAGCAAGAATAAAAGTTGTCTCAATACGCCATTTAACATATGAGCATTCTATACAAAAAAGTTAATTCTTGATAATATTTTTGTCATGTAGTAGCAAAAAGTTATGTCAAATAAATGTCACCCTCTCTCTTTTTTTAACTAACCTGAGAATTCTATGAGGTTGTTCCAAGTTTTAAATGCCACCTCTTCACAGAAGAAATGTAATACGTAACAAGTAATTAATAAAAAAAATTTCAAGTCAATTCCTAATTTGAATGAATGAATAGAAAGTATTTTATCGCGATTGAAAATTTGAACAAGCTATATATATATAGAAAGAGTAGACTAATAGTAGGAATTGTGTGTGTGTGTGTGTGAAAAAAGAGTATGATTTGTCTGCATTGTTGTAACAATGCACACCCGGTTTGGCTAGTTTGGCTGAAAAGCCGGTTTTTGAAGCCAACTTTTGTCGTTGTTTTAACAGTTACATTATTACACCAATAGAGATGAATTTAAGTTGGCGTCAAAAACCGGTAATTAATTTAATTAATGAATTAATATTTGAAAAAATGTATTAACATCAAGTGTCATCCAGTACAAGTTTTAAAAAATTTATTTGAACTTGTTTGGATGAATAGAAAGTATTTTATTAACGATTGAAAATTAGATCCAGATATATTAATATATATATAAATAAATATATATAAATAGGTAGAGAGAGAGAGAGAGAGTGAGTAAGCTAATAGTAGGAATTGAAGGGGGGGGAAGGAGATTATGTACATGGGTGGCTAGTAGAAAGGCTGTAATAGTTAGTCAATTATTCAGGAGCTTATTTCAACCCAAGTTTATATCCTATAGAACAGGGGTAGCCAACCCAAATGACCTTGCGGGCCACTTCGGAAAAACATTATAATCTCGCGGGCCGCACATAAAAATATGTACCTTTATATCAGATTTGGAAACAAAAGAACATTTATTGGAGTGAAAATTTAAAACAGAATGAATTATTATTATTGCTTTCATGATTTTTCATGTATACAGACATAGATAATACTAACTGGTACACCCGTTCTTCGCACGGGTGAATTGAAAAATTAAACAATACAGACTGAAGGAGAAAGGAGTTTTTAATGAGTTAATTTTACGGGAATTGTAAACTAAACAAAAAGAAGCTTTTTGCATATCTCAGCTAAATAAAAAACCCTGTTTGCTTAATTTTAAGTCTGTAGATATAACAGCTGATAAAAAAATTTTTTTTTTAATTTATAACGCCCTTGATGTGTAATACGTTAATATTAAATCTCTATATGCAATATTGAATTTATTGAACAATCTTTCTATATATATACAATATAAATTTACTGAACTATCTCTCTATATACAATAGTCAGTTCAAAACAGGTCTAAAAGACAGTAGGGTGAAACGAATCTGCAAGCGGGGGGGGGGGCCGCGGGACATTTGACCCTGTCAATGGGGTGAGGACCGGATGAAAGGAAACCGCTGCAAGCAAGGGGTGAGAGGGTTGCATGACCTTTGACACTGTCGATTGAAATAAATGATCCCTATTTGAAACGGATATTGTTCACCATTTCATTGGTTTTAATTTTATTTTCGCGGAACCCTAATATTTTTCTATAATAAAAATAGCCTAAGTTATTTCTTATAGCATTAGCTGTCAGCCAGTGAAAGTTTCGTTAAAATTGGTCCAGCCGTTTCACAGATTAGCCAGAACAGACAGACAGACAAAAATTTAAAAATTGATTTTTCATATAAGTACCTTATATACTTTTAAATGCATTTAGTAAAAAGCTGTTAATTTCAAATTACAAACAGACACTTCATTTTTATTTATATGTATAGATAATAATGCCATGATTAAATAATGTTTAAAATATCCATTTTCTTGAAAATTACGGTGTGTTCCTTTTGAATTGATCTTTCGTTACTCATTGTTGAAATTTGATTGTTCTATCATTTACAAACGATTAAGTACGCATTGCCCTTTATCTTAAACGTCCTGAATATTTTTTTAAATTTTAAAAAACCTCTCTGACTGCTTCTTACTTTTTGGGCACTCCAAACAGAAAAAGAGGAGGAGAAATAAAAGGCGCACACACAGAGAATCATGTACCATCCATAATAAAGGATATGCATAATGCAATTTGGAATTTATTAAAAAAATAATTTATTATAGAGTAAGATGAAATGTAACTGTTTGAGATAAAATGCAAATCTATTTTAATCTGAAGGACATTTCTATTACCAAAAAGGATTTATTTTAAAACAAGAACAGGTAACAAGCAAATACACTCAGGAACATTGAAAATAGCGACCCAAGAAGGAAGCTAAGTACAATCGCGAAACTCTGCAAATAAGTATAGCGTAATGTGATATGCAAATGATCCAAGTTTTGTGCCAATACGCATGCTCATACACGCCGAGGTGGCGCTACAATCAGGAAGAAGGTACTATATAAGCCAGCGCAAATTCGGAGATTCATAAACGTGACGATTACCCGCCGATTGTAGGAAGACTTTGGTAAGCGAAACATGCCAGGTAAACGTGCTAGAAGACATTTCTCACAGTTAAGCGAGTTTGAGAGAGGCCTGATCATCGGGATGAAAACTGCAAGCTGGTTGACGCGCCGTGTTGCTGGCCAGGTGGATCGTTCGGAGTGTGCCGTTAGAAATTGTTGGGAGCAGTGGACACGAGAAGGTACCCACGTGCGGAAAACCGGGTCTACAGCGACCAGGAAGACCACGAGGAGAGAGAGGATCGAAGGATCGTGCGGCAAGCACTTGTGGACCCCACAGTGACTCGTTCAACGATACGAGCAGACGTAGGCGTAGCAATTGTTCCACAAACAATTTCCAGGCACTTTGCAGAAGCAAATCTTAAATCCAAGCGCCCTTTCCGTGCACTCCCTTTAACACCGGAACATCGGCGACTGCGTCTACAGTGGTACCAAGCCAGATCAATGTGGAATGTCACAGATTGGCAAAAGGTTGTGTTTAATGATGAATCCCGGTTTGTTTTGGGGACAGATGATAACCGTGTACGGGTGTGGAGGCAACCTGGTGAGCGGTACAATTCCTCCACACTGTTCTACGTCACACTGCCCGCACAGCTAGTATAATGGTCTGGGGGGCCATAGCCCATGATAGCCGGTCCACTTTAGTTGTGATGCGTGGAACCTTAACGGGCCAACGTTACGTTGATGATATTCTTCGACCCCATGTAGGACCTTTCCTAAATGGTCTCCCAGGGGCAATTTTCCAGCAAGATAATGCTCGTCCGCATACAGCAAGAGTTGCTCAAGACTTCCTACGTCATTTTGAGACTCTTTCATGGCCGGCCCGCTCCCTCGATTTGTCCCCTGTAGAGCGCGTGTGGGATCAGCTAAAACAGCAGATGCCATCATGTCACTCTGTACATGATTTAGAGTTGGCTGTTCAAGATTTGTGGGCCCATCTGCCTCAAGACAACATAAGGTGTCTAATCAATTCAATGCCGGACCGTGTGGCGGCATGTATTGCAGCTGGAGGTGGTCCAACGCGCTATTGAAGTTGCCCAGTATTTGTGTCGTAGCACACCCTGTATTCGTTTAATTGTCTTGTTTTTTAGATCAAGTGAATATCTCATCTGTATCATTATGTGTATTAAATTTCATTTCAGTCCGATGCTTTCTTCTTGGGTCGCTATTTTCAATGTTCCTGAGTGTACATTGTAGATTTATATATACATATAAATTTCCTCTCGAATAAATTTCAAAAAGGAAGAACTCTTTTTAAAAATTTTTAAATATCAGGTTTTCAAAGAGTTGGTGGGCCACAACTTATGTACTGGCGGGCCGCGTGTTGGACACCCCTGCTAGAACAAGAATGGGAAAGTAGTGGCCCCCAAAGAATTTTTTTTGAGGCTCCTCAAGAGATAAAATCCACTTTGGACCGAGATTTCTATCCCGTGAGCGATCAGTGATTCATCTTGTGTTTTTCACTCTATTATGAAAACAAAATTCTTTTATTCCTTAATGAGGAAAAAAAAACTGAAAGTTTTTCTGCTAAGAGATCATCTGTAGAGAGTTTGGAATACGAGGTCACAAACAAAATTCAAGAATGTAAGAACATTGAGCCTGATTTCAGCTTGCTCTTTTGCTGCATATATTGATACAGCACATGAGGAGCTACAGTTTGAATTTATTAACAGTGTGATATTTAATGCTATGACGTTGGCTTTTACCAATTTTTTCAGTTGATAAATGTTCATGTACGAAGGACTTTGCTGAGGAATTTTTCTTTATATTTTAGTCGATATGTAAGCAAAGTTTTTCTTGCCGACAGATCCTCAAGAGTAGATACACCACTGTTTGTAAAAAATGCAACACCATCAGAACTAAATGAACTTTGCAGCAAATATCAATTATAGGATGTTACGTAAAATAGTAAAGTTTCAGAGCCACCGCACATGCGTGGCGTGCAAAGCACCCTCTGAACTGAAGTTGAAAGCGTATAAATAGAGAGCTGCAGCGGGACATAAAATAGTTATTGATTATTTGTTAGTGGCGAACGTTTAGTGAGACCTAAGTATGCCTCCTCGACGAATTAAGGAGAAATTCTAACAACTTACGAAGTTTGAAAGGGTAGGATTATCGACCTTTGAAATGTGGTAGGATTATCGGCCTTTGAAATGGAGGATTTTCCTATCACGTAATAAGAGCTCGTGTGCAGCGGAATAGTTCCACAGTGATGCGAATTTGGAAGCAATGGACCGACGAGCACCGAACAACTCGAAAAACTGGCAGTGAACGATGGAAGGTGACATCAGCACGTGACGATCGACACTTGCTCCGCATGGTGGTGAATGAACGTACAGCTTCCTCCAGGTAGTTGGCTGCATGTTGGTCTATTGCTACAGGTGTACTAATGTCAGTTTCGTCAATTCGTCGACGTCTGTTGCACCGTGGATTGCGTACAAGGGTGACTTTATACAGGATTCCCCTAATGGCAAACCATCGACGACTGCGTCTGCAATGGGCTCATGAGCCCAGAGCCTGGCAAGTTGATTGTCACCAAGTTGTCTTTTCAGATGAATCAAGCTTCAATTGATGGGACCATGATGGCCGCATTCGTGTTAGATGCTATGCCGATGAACGCTGCCTTCCAGAGTGCGTTATTGAACGATATAGTGGCCTAACATCCAGAGTTATGGTTTGGGGTGCGATTTCGTATCATGGACAATTCAATTTGCTTCGAATTGAGGGTAATCTTAATAGCAATAGATACGTCCGTGAAGTACTACAGCCCGAAGTCGTTCCCTTCCTTCAAGGCATCCCTGGAGCTATCTTTCAGCAGGATAATGTACGCCCACATGTTGCTAAGACTATTCGAGACTTCTGTTCAGCCCAACATATGCAACCGGATATGTCACCTATTGAGCACGCGTGGGATTTGGTTGGTAGGTGTCTCGCTCGTGATCCACGTCCTGCAGCTTCAAAAGACGAACTTTTGCTACGTATACAAGCAATACGGAATTGCAGCGCGTGGTGGCTACACCAAATACTGATTTCGGACACTTAATATTGTTTTCTTGCTTTGAAAATTTCGTCATTTATTTGCACTAATACAAGTTGTTTGTGCATTGCATTTCATTTAATTCTGATGATTCCTTCATGGTGTTGCATTTTTTAGAAACAGCAGTTAATATTTGCAAGTGCAACAAGATGACATTAACTTGCCAGCTGTGATGCGAATATAAACAAGCAATCCCGTCCTTGATTAAAAAAATTGTAAAAAAGTGTGACAGGGCACATTTCTCTCACTAAGCTGATTCTAAAATTAGATGTACTGTGACATCGTGATCCCTTTAAATTATTTCATAGCATAGTAGTTTGAGGGATCACTCAGCTATTTGCCAAAATTATTCCAAATTAAACAAACAAAACACTCTATTCATTATTAATTATTAAAGTTCACAGCCTTTTACAGAATAAAAGTTAGAGTTCCCAATCAGTTTATTCTTACCATTGCTCCACCGACTCCGCCTTTCTGCAATGTTCATCTCCCTTGGTCCTGGAGGTGAGGCTGCCCCCGTAAACTCAAAAACTGAATAATTTCGTAAATTGAAGATGTATACGCGTTTCTTCAATTAATCCTCTTGGGAAATCTTTGGGCTATCGATTCGCGTTATTCACAACCAACCCTTCGGAAGAAAAGAAGAATCAGGATATTTAAATTAACTTACTATATATAGTTGAGCTTTTTTAGCTTGAGAGAGAGTATGAGAGAAGATATACTCGAGTCAGGTGAGATTGCTACTGAAGGTATAATATTAGAATTATAGTGGTTTGATTCTTATTAGGAGGAAACTTTAAAGTGACGATTTTTCATTAGGACTGATTTGATATTAGATTAAATTGGATGATAGATTTGATCCCTTATTAAGGTAAGGATCAAGTTTGATAGTCACCTAATCATTCGCGTTTTACCGTCAATGTTCCACTTTCCCGGTTAACACATTGAGATATTCTCTTTCTGTTCTTAGTTGAAATTATGTCTGTTCTTTGTGAGGTAAATAAATAGATTGATTAGACCATATCTAGAGTTTCTTCCCTTGCCCCCCCCCCATCTAGGTGCCTGAGAGAGAGGTACAAGTCTCTCACACCATCTGGACAGCTTCGTTACCCCGTACGTCAATCCTGACAAGCATTGTCAGGGAGTATTCTACTAATGAGAAAACGTTACAGTAGCATCTATAGATAATATGCAATCAGCGTAATTAATCAAATGAATTAAACTGCCACTATTTCACTTAAATTTTATTTATTATTTTTTATAATGAATGCAATCATTTTTAAAAGGGACGACCTGCTAATCTTCTAACGTATTGTGGCCCTCGAGCCAAAAAAAGTTGTCCACCCTTGCTTAAAAAGGAGTGATTTATAAAGTTGAAGTTTTGGTGTATCTGCCTGAGGAGAGAAGTGTTTTTCAATTCCTACTATTAGCTCACACTCTCTATATATTTATATATTTATCTTCGTGGAGTTTTCAGTCGTTAATAAAATACACTGGTGTGCAAAACTTAAGCAACAGGTGGGTTTATTGCCATAACTTCACGAAAAATCATCTGAGAGACATGAAATTCTGAAATGAGGGAGAGTATTATGTACGTAAAGGATGACGAAAGCATCGGTGCTGAAAAAGGAATACAACGCATACGGTATGGAATCAAACAAAAACAAGCTTTATTGAACGCATAGTATCGTGACTCATGATTGTCTATCCAACAGGAAGAACAAGCAGATGTTCCTTAATATGGTATATGCCCTCCCCTTACTACAATGGTTGCTTTGCACCGTCTCCGCATACTCAGAACCAGCTGGTGCAACATTTCTTGAGGTTGGAGTGCCCATTCCTCAATCAACATCTGTTTGAGTTGTTGGTTGTACTCCGGATGATGTGAGCGTGTGGCAATACGTCTCCCCAAAGCATCCCACACATAATCGATGGGATTTAAATCTGGGGAGCACGCTGGCCAATCCATTCGAGTGATATCTTCACTTTCCAGCAGCTCCTCAACAGCAAGAGTGCGATGTGGCAGTGCATTGTCATCCATAAAGATGAAGTCTGGGCCAATGACACCTCGGAAAAGATGCAGATGGGGAAGAAGTACCTCCTCACAATAGCGATCCCCGGTTACAGACCCTCTGTCGAAAATGGGAAGCTCAGTTCCGCCGTTCAGCATAATGCCAACCCAGAGAAGAACTCCAGGACCACCGTAACGATGTCTTTCCTTGATGTTACTGGGATAAAACCGGTTCCCGATCTCTCTCCAAATCAAAACGCGTTGAGAATCGCTTCTGGTACTGAACCGACTCTCATCCGTAAAGAGGACCCGACTCCAGTGCTCAGTTGTCTAGTTTTTGTGCTCTCTGGCCCACTGTAAACGGTGGCTTCGGTGGCCAACTTTCAACGGGAGGCAGCGTTCAGGACGGCGGGCAAACTGCTCCCTTTGGGAAGGCGTCTGGCCACAGTAAACCGCTACACTTGTCGACCTGTTGCTGTACAGAGTTTCTGAGCAATGGCGCTTGGTGACTGCTGTCGAACTTTTTTCGCCTGCAGGATGATATATCGGTCATCCCCTGCAGTTGTCGTCCTCGGGCGGCCACACCAACCTTTCTAACAGCTGTACCTGTGGTTTGGAACGCTTTCCAAGCGCGCGAAACGACACTTTTGTTGATTCCGAACTCTGCAGCTACACTGGTGACAGTACGCCCCTCCTCCAGCTTTCCGATCATTCTTCCACGTGTGAAGTCATCCAGATGATTTCTTCTAGCCATACTTCACGAACTGACTCACTGGCACTTGCAGAGAATATGGTGAATTGCGTCTCCGTCCTTCATTTCATTCTACTGTTGAGCAGCGTGCGCCGACATCACGCGTTTTGCGTACGCTCACATCGCTTCTGACGTTTTGTTCCTGATATTTGCATACGCTTGACGTTTCTACTGACTTACGTGTTCCCTCTACTAATCTCCAGACCTCCTTTTCTGCAATTTCATGGCTATCTGCTAAATTTTTACATTGTTGCTTAAGTTTTGCACACCAGTGTACATTTTAAAGCGCTCCATTGAGCTGAAATTTTATATACATGATTATTTTGGATGACAATACAGTATAATTTAATTATAATTAATAAAAATTAATGGAATAAAACTAATTTTTCAAAGAATTACAAATACAGCCTCGTTGGCATCACTTTTGGTGACTTAGCGATCCTTTTGGTGACTTGTGTCGAAACTTGAAAAGGTTTTTCCTCACATTTTAAAGCGCTCATTTAAGGTGAAATTTTCTATACACTATTATTTCGGGTAAAAATACGATAATTTAATTATAATTAATTAAAATTAACTGACCGAAACTAATTATTTAAAGAATTACAGATACAGCCACATTGGTTTCATTTTTAGCGACTTGGGTCAAAACTTTAAGACTTTTTTTCTCACGTTTTAAAACATTCAGTTGAACTGAAATTCTATATACACGATTGTTTTGGATGGCAATACGATACTTTAATGATAATTAATAAAAATTAATTACCACTTATAATTTTGTGATTCTGTCCTATGTATATACGTATTTATATTAATTGTAACTATTTAATGAAAAGTGGCTAAAATAAAATTTTTCTTTGTTGATCTAAGTAGGAATTGACTTAATTTTTTTTTTTTTTTTTCATTTTACTTGTTTCAGATCTAGTTAGTCTTGAGCTGAGTACTTTTCGATTATTTTTGTTGGAACGTGTGAGAAAATCTTCGGCGTTATCAATAAAAAAGCTTCGGTTTTACCAACACAAAATCGTAATTATAAACATATTTATCAAATAGTTCTTGAGGGTTGAAGTTTTCTACTTTATAGCGAGCATAATTATTTTATGATAATCATATTCAAATCTCTTAAGACTTTATAAACTATTCATTTGCTATCTTCTAAGCTTTCTATAAAACAAATAATTAAGGATTGATAATTATTGAAACGGAAAAAAAATCAGCCTATATTTTTTTTTTTTTCCAAAAGTGGAGAAGACAACTGCACTTTGACGTTTTTTATAAGAGAGAAGGAACCACACATTATATGAATGGAAATCGGAATTATTACTTAAACAGACTTGAGTAGAGAGATTACCTAAGAAAAGTACCTTGTGTGTGAAATTTCAGTAGAGGTTAGCAAACGATTAGAGTGAATGTGTGTGTGTTTTGAAGCTTGTTATTGGCTTAGAAGATTTGCTAGTGAATCCTCCAAGCTTAGCTGGAGGGAAGTTTTGTTTAAAGATCAGTAAGATTTATATTTCTTAAGGATTCAGGTAGGTAACCCGATTCACTTATATCAGGTTTCTTTTTTATTATGGATGCAACGGTGGTCGTGAGTCCTTATCCGTTGCAGCACAGAAACTGGTTTTAGTTGTTTATTTACGATTAAAAAAAAAACGTATTAGAGTCTTAAAAAATGAAACAAACCAAGAGGAAAAAATTTTTCATCGAATTAATCGAGATAAACAAGAATCCTTCACTGTAACATTTACATTAAATTGTTTAAGATCGGTAAAAAAATTGCTTTGTATTTACTTTCATTAAAAGTTCTGTGTTCTTTTTTTTTTTTTTTTTCTTTTCTTTTTTATGCGTATCATGGGAAAATATCTTTTTTAGAAACTAGCTTTTCTCTTCTGATAAATATGCAAAGAAATATTATTTCCCTTATGTTTACTCATAATATTTTCTTCTTATAATGAAAAATAATTTATTTTACAGTTTCTTCAGGAATACTTACCAAACTGCTGAATTTTCTTGTGCGATTATGTTGGTGGAATATGTGTGCTCTATTTGTGTATAACGTTTCCAGCCTACTTAGTTTTGCCTAAATCAAAAATCTACATCACACAAAAAATGCGTCTCGCGATTTTAAATCCTAGTCGGAAAAGGACGTCGAAATTCGAGCAGACATTCCTGCTTTGTTCCGCGGGCTCTGAAGGATTTCCCAATTCAACGCTCATGAATCTTGTTGTATGATTTCGCCCCCCCCCCTCTCTCTCTCATATTTGTTACAAGATAATTGAAGTTAAATCCGTAAATTGAAAAGGTAATTTTTTATTTAAAAAAGTTGAAATAAAATACTTTGAAAAATAGAATTACCTAGTTGAACTCTTTCTTTCGGCGGCCCTAATTTACAAAATGATTTCTTTTTTTAATTCACATCTTTAAATAATTACAATGCTTTAAGTCCTTTTTACCTCGCCATTTTTTCTAAGTACATTCTTTATTTCCAAGTGTATAGGAAAATCATTGTTTAAATTAAATTTATTGTTGCTATAGCATTGTTTTAAAAGTGTCATTGTTAAATAGTTTTATCAAAAGTTATAATATTTTTGGAAAGCTACCCATTGTTGTACCATGTTCTGATTTCTTTGCTGGTGAAAGCAGATAGGATGCACAAAGAAACGCATCTCTCTACTTAACATTTCTAAAAATTATGACTCACAGTCACAGCTATTACTTTTGTGGGATATGGAGTGAAAAAGGCTGTTATCCCAAAATTATGACTCTTTTTAAACATTAATTTAAATTTTCTTTTTTGTGCCATTGAGACCACAAAACATTAATCGATAGAGAAAAAAATCCTTTCTATTTTTAACTTTGCATCTTTTTGCTTGCGCACATGCTTTTTGTTAAGTGGTCACCAATCTGTATAATTTAAAATAAAAGTTATAGAGAAAAAAAATTACAAAAAAAAAAAAAAAATTGAGTGTAAAATGAGCCGAGATTATTTGATAATGGGTAATAATCATTAAACAGAGTCGAATTTTTTTTTTCTGAAATTTTTCTTATATGTATGTACAGAGAAATAAAAATGTGTGGTTGCCTTTCAATTGTCTAATTAAAACTCTCACTTTATTTATGAATGCATTTAATATAGATGAGAAAAAAATTCTTATTATACCCGAAAGGAAAAAGAATGTACTGGACATAATTTTTTAAAAAATATTAGTAGCAGCAATATTGTAGATTTTATTATTTTTTTTTTATTGCATTCGAAAAAAAAACTTCTTGATTATTTTATTACTTTTTTAAGCGCATAAAAAATTAGTTTTTTCCCACGATGCACAGATACTAATTTGGATGCAGCCACTTTGATTAAGCTGTGATTTTGCTTCAATGGCAAAATTTTTACACATTTATTTCCTTTGCTGTGGAAACGTTCCGAACTCGTCACCGGGGTTATTTCCGTTGAGGTTCGTCCTCTGGTACCACCAAGGACAGTTCTGTCCATGCTAAAGTCCTTAAGTTGGCTTGAAAGTTTCGAGAAAGGGGTGCTAGCTCAAATGATCAAAACTCAAACGAGGAGGTCCGTCGCCAATAGCCTTTGTGTTGTTTCAAGTACAGCGTTAATGAACAATAAATCAAGCTATGCTCTATGTGTTACGGATACAGAAAAGATGAATGTAAATAAACGATACAGCTTCTGTTCTTTGCTTATGAATAGGGGCTGTGGTAGCCCAGTGTTTAAGGTATCGGATCATGGCAGGTATGTCATGAGTTCGAGCCCAGTACCACTTAAGACCCGCCGTGCAGGGGAGCTATGCACGTTAAATCTGTCCAGAGCTCAAATGTCCTCCCATTGATGTGGTGTGGTAGTTATGAGAGGGGGTGCCGACTCAGGTATCGTCCTCGTCACTTGACCATAGTTCAAAATGACGAGGTCCGTCGCCAAAAGCCCTTGTGTAGCTGAACAATGGGACGTTAATATTCACTCACTCACTTGCTTCTGAATAACCGTGAGTTGCATAAATAACGCATTACACAGTTGAAATGCTCCAAATCCTACATAAAGATATTAACTGTAACTATGCAGTTGAAAGAAATTTTTATATATTTCAGTGTAATGTTAGAAAATACTTTTCATAAATATTTGACGACATAACAATATAGTGTGCGTTCATTAATAAAGGTCCACGGTCAAATTTTGTCCATCAAAAATAAAAGCACAATAAAATTTTAAAGTAAGTAGCATTAATTTTTCTAGTAAAAACCTTTTTTCTTGTTATCTTTTGGTTTCCTTAAAATCGTATATGAAATCAAATAAAAAGAATTTTAAGTTTCTATAAAAGATAAATATTGTCATAAATAGAATAATAAATAAGAATTGGAACAGTTGTAATGTTAGGGGGGTTCGAAATAGTCACAATAAAATAACATATTTTTTGAAATTTACAAATATAGAGCATAAACAAAAAAGTTCAATAAATTCATTGATCTTCAAGGAAAGCGAATGTCATGTACATATATTTTGAAATTTTGAGAGAATTCTTAGATGCAATATTTTTTTAAGAAAAATAAAAAGGGTTTTATATAATAACGTAGTTGAGAATTTAATGCTTCATGACCTACTTTTTAAAATAAACGCGTATACTTCCAAAAAAAAAAAAATTTACATAAGTGCTAATTTCATAATTAAGGCTTAGGGAGATGGTCATTCTTTACAAAAATGTGATTAACACTTTGAAAAGATTTTTTTCCCCTCACTTTTCAATGGAAATTTTAAATAGGTGCTTCTCTGTCTAGACTTGTCGCACTTTGGAGAATTCTTCCTGGGATCAAGGATTAACGACCTTTTGCAAAAAGAGTAAACCAGTTTAAAAAGACGAATATGATTCTTCTTCCCCTCCCCTTTCCTGATTGTTCAATTGTGCGCGAATTTTTCGCATCTGACAAGCTCCTCCGTATATTTTAATAAGAACAGCGTAAACTAAAGGACAAATAAATTGGGCATTGTTGCAAAAAAAAAGTCCTCGCAGGAAACCTCCATTTTTTTTCTTTTTTTCTGCTGACTGTCGGGAATTTATGCTTGTATATATACTTAAAAGACTTTTTGCTCTCAAATTTAACAAAATATTTTCAAATAAAAGGTCCGTCTTGATTGATTCCCCTCTATTGTAGCAGTGTGTGTGTCTGTGGTACAAAATTGTACTTGGAAGGTTTTTTTTAAACTGTCACTATACATCTCTCCTTACTAAGGTAAGCATGTGAAACGCAACGCTACTTGAGATTTTGTAAGGTTGGGGAGTGCTTGAAAAATGATTTAATAAATGCAAATGTCAGTATCTGTATTTAAAACTCAATTAGAAAACTGAATTTAACCTAAAACAAAGTATCTACGAATGTACAGGCTTGCGTATCATGGATAACATCCAGAATCTCTCAAAATAACGGCAAAATATATGGAAAGTATTAGAAAGAGTTCAAAGCAATTATACACATATATGTGTTTATAATTTGGCGTCCTAACAATGTAATGTACTGTTCTAATTAATTGGGACAAACATTTTTCTTGTCTGAGTTAGTATGTGATTACCAGCGATGTCCCGAACCACCACAAATCGCTTATATCTGCCCACAGATAGTGTGACGGATCGACTTTGACTTTAATTTACTCGTTTGATTGTTTTTAGTGTATCAGTAGCTCAGTTGTGGATATTTCAGCGCGGCAGCTGGTACTTTGGCATTTCCATTTTTGTCCGGGGCGGTAAGACTACTAGAATGAATTTTAAAAGTAAGGCCAGAGGACTTGATTTAATGAAAGTGAGAGGACCAGCGACCATCCAATGGGTCTTCTGTGTCCGTAGCTGCTGGTTGTTCTCTCTTCCAATGGACATCCACAGGCCAATAAATGGAGTGAGATCAGTCAAACCCATTGGAGCGGATGGCTTAATCCGTTTTTCATACTTCAATTTCAAAGAGGAAGCTATCTGAGGGGCTTTCGTGAACAGTCATCTTTAATGTGCAATGTAGCAACTATCCATGAATGAGTAATGAGAATTCATGCTTTAACATCATTTTCCATTACAAATCGTAAGTGCAGCAAGCACAGTCAATATATTTTTTTTGAAGTGCTATCTTTTTTTTTTTTTTTAATATTAATGTTGTAAAAAACCAAGTATAAATAGTATTATGAAGGATTTTCATTCCATTATATATAAAACCACCTCATCCACAATGTGTTTTTGAGGATTTTCTGTCGGCTCTTTTGACTTAGAGCTTAGAAAATCGATTCGTACGCGCCCCTCGACCGGTCGTACCCGTGGTTTTTTTCGTTCGAAAATTGGAGTTGGGGCCCCCGTCTGGAGGGCCCAGCTCCGAGACTAGAGCTTAGAAATTTATATTTTTAGTATCTACTTGACGGGCCCTTTCGAAAGGCGCGTACCGCGAGTGAAAGTCAATGTCGGTTTTTTAATTATTGGCGAATGAAAAATTCTATTTTCTGGTGTTCTGACTCAAAATGTGTCTCGACAGTCCAATAAAAATAAAATGCGTTTTTTTTAACAACTTTCTTAAAAATGGACCCACGAACGAAAACTTTGATGAAGTATCAACAAAACATAGAAGAGGCTGGGAAACCTCGTTTATTCCGGTTTCGTTTGTTTCAGACGGAGTACACTGAACTCCGTCGGACGCCGCGCCCCGCCCGCGGCGCCCCACTCACGATTACAACCCTCGCTATTTTTACACTGCGTATGATAATGAAAGTTAAATATATCATTTTGCTAAGCATTTTTCATTTTCATTTTAATGTATACTTTGAGTGGCTGATACTAAAACTCTGATGGCAATAAAACACTCTATTATTTTTTCGGGGGGGGGGGGTAGAATAAATATGAAGCCCGCGAAAGTTATAGTGCCTCATCTTTAAGGTATCCGACTACGTTCGGAACCGTGATTTTGTAAAAGAGTAGAAATGGATATGATATTTAGTGTCAGTTATATTAGAGAGAGAGAAAACGTATATAAAATTATTTTACGAATATTATTACAATTAAAATTTGTTTAAGTACAATATTTTGACAAAAAATGAACATAGGACTCATTTTCAAAACACTCTCCTTTTATGAAAAATGCTTCTATTATAATATTTTGCCTGTATATAGCTCAGATCTCTGTGCAGAGGCTGAACTACAATTTTTGAAATATACAACTTAGAAGTGGATTCATCCATATTTTACTACAACAGAGGGGAGAAATTTTAAGAAAAAAAACGCCAATCATTATTTCAATGGGTAGTAACTCTGAAAATGTGAATTTTTCAAAAATCCTAGTTCAGACTCTCTGGAGAAGTCTTTACTTTATATAAGCACACACACACAAAATATTATTATTATAGAAGCATTTTTTATAAAAGAAGGTTTTGAAAAAAGGTTATTCTGAGTTATTTTTTTGCCAAAATATTGTATTTAAATAATTTTTTTATCCTTATGTCCTTAAGAGAATTTTATACATGTATTCTAATCTAAGCGACACTAAATATGACAATTATCCATTTACGCGCCTTTTTAAAATCACGGTTCCGAACATAGTCGGATACTTTAAAAAGACTTTGAAAACAATGTATCTAATCTCTGACAGATTAGAAAAATGAAGTTCAAATACTGTTTATTGCCATTTTGTGGCTTCCGGTGTATTTTTTGAGCCTCTTTTAGCTGAGCACACACAATGGGAATCATGAAGCACAACTTTTTAACGATAGAAGAAGGGGGGAGGATTTTTGGCAAAGGTCATGGACATTCACAATCTTTTCTGCAATTACTCCTCCGTAATGTAACTCTCACCACAAGAAAATAAATTAGATCGTACATTGTAAAATTATAGCTTATTTGCATATTATCAAATGACTTTTCCTTCTCAGTAATGGAAGGATCTTTTTCAATGAGTTAATAGGGAGGGTAATGGAAATCCACAATCAATTTCTTTTCACCTACATATTAAAAAAAGTCAGAATCAATTTATTTTCAACGACTTTTTTTTCCCACTCATTATGGCAACTTTTGGGTGTTGGAGAGGGTTTCACACATTCTTCTTCATAAATTAATATATCTAGTGTGTGTGTGTGCGTGAGCTTTTTAACGAAACAAGAAAGGTGAGTATTCTAACAGGATTTTCTTAATTTTCTGTCTTGGCTAAAGAGTCTCTTTTTTTTATTACCTTTTAAACCATACGTTAGGAGATCCTAGTTTCCTTTAGTGCACAACTGTTAAGTCAATTGAAGGGAATTGATTATTCATCTGAGGAATGTTAACAGCTACGTAAAATAGAGAATTCTAATGTCGATCTTGTTTAGGTAGTAAATACAAGTATTATTCTCAAGAATTTAAAAAACAAATTTTTATAAAAATATTCTTTTCAAAATAAAATATTACAAAAATATTGCCAGCAGTGGAGGAAAAACTTTATAAAATATTACACGCTTTTCAAATAAATTTCAAAAAATACCTCCCACTCCTCCTTTTTTTAAAAAAAATACTTAAATTTAAGAAACATAATCAAAAGTTCTCACAAAATTTAAAAATTTCAATTCAGAAAATAATTTAATAATTTTTAATTTCATTTTGAGATATAATATTTTGATTCGAATAAATTCTGTGCTTACTCTAAACTAACTTTTTTTTCAAAGAATTAAATATCCCTATCAATTGCTTTTATAAAAAATGTTATCGCTTGTAGCGATAATAAAATGAGTTAAAAAAAATCTGAAAAAATATTGGAAAACCTTGATTGATAGATTTTGACGTTAAGTCAACTTTAAAGCTGACGTAACACGAATTGAAGACGAATCTCGTAATATTTTGACACATGGTCAAGTGACAAGGGCGACTCCTGAACCCACTTTCCAAACTTCCACACTTTGCCAAAGGAGCAAGTTCTTTAGTGGCACTAGGATTGACCACTATACGGAAACAACACCGGCCATGAACTCGCGATCCTAGCCACTCGACCCCTGTGGCCGTTCAAAAAACTTGAAATTGGTAAAAAAATAGTAAAGAAAATAATACACTGATAATATTCCTTATTTATACAAATATAAAGAGAAAGATACAGAGAGATATACAAGCTTATATTCAAGGTTCGATTTTTAAACATTTAATAAATAATGAAATAATTACACATAATGCCCGGAAGAAGGCTGATCACATGAATGCTAATTAGATAAAAAGATAAGTAAGGTGGAGATAGTTTCCAGTAATAAAAAACAAATACACACGAGTTCATGGGAAACCTGTTATTACAATCCTTTCAGAGAAGGAAGTAGCTCCTAATTATACAACAAGTCATTAAAAGGTAATATTAAACTATGTTCGAAAATTAATTATATTGATGTTATTAACTTACATTGAATATTAATGCCTTGTAATCTGCCTCTAATTCAATCAGAACAAAAATAATTTTCTGTAATGAATTAGGAAAAACATTGTTTCTTGAATTAATTTATTGTTGCTGTTGTCGGAACAGGCTTCTTTCTGTTATTCTCAAAGCTTGGAATCGATTTGAAGAAGCCAAAGCAATGGCTGTTTATAGAAGTAAAATATATATCTTAAGGAACTTTATAGTACTAGGTATTCATGATGGTCTCTCAAAACTAGGACCTTTTAAATTGAATAATTTTTGTTCTCTGAAGAGATTTAATCACAGAAATAATTTTCACCTTTCTACTTATGCAAATTTGATTTATCCAGGGCTTTTTAAAATCAAATTTCATAATTATTTATTTTAAGAAGACACAGAACGATTCATCAGACAAAAATTGGTCAAAATATCAAATCAATTTTTTTGACTAAATTATATATATTTTCCTATAATAACACAAAATTTGAAACTTAAAAAAACTCATTCATACCGTTTGTGTTCGTTTTTATTCACATCCCAATAGCAAATAAAAATTTTTGGCTGATTTATCTTAGAAAGAAAAGAAAAAAAAAACTAATTTATCTTTATTTAAAATGCTAAAGGTTTTTTCTATTGTGCCAAATGCTTTGAGGATTTTTCTAACTATTGTTATTAATACGTGTAACATAATGCAGGCCTTTTTTGAATCAAAGCAGTACACTTTTTTTTGAAAAAATAACTGAATTTAAATTTTATACATTTCAACGAATTTTCAAAAAATTATTTATTAAAAAAAAAAAGGATTTTACGAATATCAGTTATATTATTCCAAAACCCACATCAACTTTTGTTGCTGGTAGTTCAACGTACTTGTAAATCAAATTTCATGTCTGAACGTCATTTACTATAGGAGTCAGGGGCGTAGCTACCGCCGTATCAATGATACGGGGCCCCAAAAACATGTAAGCAAAAAATCGCAAAATACTAAGGAGCTCTTAGGTGGGCCCCCCCCCCCCCCCGAAGGAACTTTGATACAGGGCCCACTCAAGACTAGCTACGCCAGTAATAGGAGTATTCATAAATTTTTTGGTTAAAAAATTAAATAGTTAACTTTTTGTAGCATTTTCAGCATAGAAACTGTTTTACATAATACAACCTAAAAGAATTTACTAAAAACCATTAAATCAGGGGTGGGCAGACTTTTCCGGGGTACGCGGGCTACTAACTTTTTCAAGGTGTTGCGGTCCATCTAGTGACGTAGGTGTTGTGAGTTAAAAGAAAGTATACAATACAGTCGGACTTTCATTTTACGAACCTCTATTTTAAGAACAACTCAACTCTATTTTGCGAGCTTTTTTTGGAACCAAGAACATTTTACTATTTTCTTTGTTAAATAGCCTCCAATAAGTGAAGTATATTTTCAATTCAACGAAATTTTTTTTCTTATGGTTCGATTTTTTTTCCCCTCCGTACTTTTTAAAATACCGTATGACTCGAATCTAAGCCTCATTTTTTCCTAATGTTAATGCTACTGAAAATCGGTCGCGGCTTAGAATCGAAGGGAAAAAATGTGTTGGATGAGGTATTTAGAGTAATTATAGTTTCATGGATGTATTTAAAAGTTTTAATACTGATAAAATAACTAATTATTTACTTATTAGTTCTCTTTTTAAATTTATTTTAGTTTCGTAAAACTGGATATGGATAAACCATTTTGACTATTTTTCAATTTTCACAAAATCTTGTTGAGAATTTGGGGCGTAGCTTAGAATAAATACGTTTTGAATAAATACTATATTTCTAGACCTTCGTATGATAGAATGATTATTAGGTCTTAGTAAAAACAGTCCACTGGTCGATCGCGATCGACTAAATGCCCACCCCTGCATCAAGGAGTTTTTTTTTTCTTTTTTCAATAAATTATACCATGTTCCCTTAAAATCGCTATTCATTGGTGTGATATTTATTATTTCTTTCATTTTTCCAAGTTTTATGAGAACGGAATGTTTACTTCTCAAAATAGAAAAAGTACTGAACTGGCAACAAATGTGCTAAGGTTTCGAATTATTATATTTCAATTCTGTATCTCTAAATCATCTGGTAGAAAACAATAGAAAAATACTAAAAACCGTTGCAACTTAATTCCATCTCTTTCTGACAAACCCTTAGCAAACTCACAAGAGACATATCTCTTTGTACAGAGATCAGTTATCATCTCACATCCCAATATTTCAATCATCCATCAAAACCCATACGACGCTTTTTGTTATCTGATGCATGTAACCATTTCCGTATAATGACCGCCTGAATGCATAAAAAGATGAGTCGCGATTGATTCATGGCCGTTCCGCTGACCTGCGCAGCGTTCGAAAGGACATTCTAAAATAGAATTATGATTATCGCGGGAAATCCTGTTCTTGGGGGAGACTTTCCTTTCGCTTGTGGAGACCTATAAACCTGGAAACAAACCTTCAGTTCTCTGGGAAGGCCTTTTGACCCCCCAGGGTCATGCAAACCGCTCCCTTGGGGTCAAGGATTTCTTCTTGCCATTGTGTTGGAATAATCAAATGATGGCCTTGTTTGCGTTTGACCAGTTTGAGAATAACAAGGGTCAACACATTCGATGTTATTCTTGGCTTATCATTTTGTCAAGTTGTGGTGGCTCGATTATAGCCTATTAATTATAAACCATTTCAATAAATATTTAGACCTATTTAACATTGTAAATATTTCCATATTGCATACCTATTAAAAACTATTATTTCTACTGGCATTTTTTACATTTTTTTACGTTTATATTCATATATTATTTACTTGCAACATTTCAGCTTACATATTCATTATCAAAAGCTTTTTTTATTCACGTCATCACAATATGTTAAAATAGAATAGATTGTTATTCCTACCTCCGATATGAAAAACTTTTATTATAGCATTTTAAAATAAAATAAGAATTTAAGTTTCCCCAAAGGGCTGTTCTTTTAGTTGCAAATAAATTGCACCTGGTCACTTTTCAAAAATGCCTGTTTCCAATAAAATTTTCAGACGTGTGTTAAAACAGTTATTATTCGTGTTGAATTAAACTAACTCTCAAACAAATATTAAACAATTTTTTAATCGATCTATCGATGCACTACTTTCATGTGTAGGTTATCAAAATTTCAAGAAAGAAGAGAAAAAAATATTAGAAGTTTGTGAAGCTTACCTCAAGAACTTTTTCTTCGCAATTTGGCTTTTTTTTAGACGTATTTTTTCTTCAAAGAATTTTTGCGTAAGACAGCGAGTTAGATGAAAATTATTGACCGAGGTCATTTTAATAGAGTAACCTCACAACAGACACACATACTATTATCGTAATGAGTTTTCTTCAGTGGCGCACACAGGAATTTTTCAAGGGGAGGTGGTCGAGCGTCCACAATTCTCGTATCATACCCCAATACGCTGCCAAATATATGCTTTTGATTTTGTCAATTGTCGGGGAAAAAACAGCAAAAAATAAATTATTAGCATTGATTGATAAAATAAATTATTAATAACAATTACTCACTTAAATTTTGCATACTATATACATAGGATTATAATCAATCAAAAAAATAAATAAAGAGCGATGGGGGTCCGGACCCAAAGAGCCTTCCCTTGTGTGTGCCACTGGTTTTCATGAAAGCAAGCAAAATGAATTCGATCATTTGAGATTCAAAATAGGAATTCTAGAAAATGAATTCATTTTTCAAAATGGCATCTTAAAAATGTAATTTTTAATATATTAAAGAAAGTCATACTATATAGAGGTATAAATACAGCAGAGAGAGAGAAAAAAAAAGTTTTATTTAAATTTTATAAACAGCTCATTTAAACATACATATTACTTAATTCTTTTTCTATTCCTTACCATTTCATACTACCTATAATTAAAGTATATTTTTTTTCTTACCATGTTTTTATTAATTTACTTCTATGTCTGTCCGGGTGGAATTTTGTAATTGATTTTTAACTAACTTCCCGAAGAGCTAGAGCAGAGCTTCCCAATCATTTTTGCCTCGTAGACCCTTTGCCATGTTTTGTGGTTTGGGGTAGACCCTCCTTACCTAGTATTGAATTTTTACAAATTTATCAACTTAAATAGAGTTAATTAGGATTTTAAATGAATCAAATTTCTCACTGTATTGAAGTATAGTGTTTTAAACTTAAGAAGTACATGTTAATTAATTAGAGATAATTAATACATAATTAATACATAAAATAACCGAACAACAAACAAATGCTTTTAATGGGAGGGATGAATCTGGTGCTTCAATAACAAATTTTCAACATTTGATGTCAATCTCTTCAGGATCCCCTAAATCTCCTCTGTTAGTAATGACATTTTATCGTTTTTTCCTTTCTTTCTTTCTTTCTTTTTTTTCTTTTTTTTTGGAGACTGGCAACCGTGCTGAAACTCCTCACTAAGAAAAGCAATTAAAAACTTTTGCACGATATTTCGTAACAGGTATGTCTTTTTAAAGCCAAAATTGCTTGTATCCCTTTCTAAACTTTAAGATCTTCGTTAGTGCCTATTCCAATCAGTTCCTATTATAACATGAATTTTTTTTTTCAATGTGACAATATGAATTGATTGTGGCTATGGTAATACAAACCATAGTCAAAACATTTTCAAACCTAGTTTCAAAATCTGAATCAAGGGCATTTAAATGCTGAACATAGATTAAAATGTCCTGTATAAAATGTCTGACAAATTGAGAAAATTCCCGACCTCCAATGTCTTACTGCTTTAGCTTGATTTTGAAAAGAAAAATATTCCTTGTTTTAATAAAACTCATGCTGTGTGTTGCCTTATAACTTCAAATTAAACTCATTAAATTTAGCAAAAATAAATCTGTTAAATAGGTAAAATCTGGTTTCTATTTGATTAAATTTTCTTTTAAAATTAAAGTCATGATCCGGTTTAATGAGAGCTACTGTCGCGTAGACCCCCATTTACACCTCATGGACCCCTAAATTACTTTTTCACTTGCGTGGACCCCTTGCAAGTCATCATAGACCCCTGGGGGTCCATATAGACCACTTTGGGATTCACTGAGCTAGAGACTTGAAATCTGAATCATAGCTCATAAGTGGATGACAATGCATGAAAATGTGAAAAAAAGAGGAAGAAAAAAATATACTTTTTAGTCTGTTATAAAAAATATGGTTCATTAAATTTTTTTAAATTCAAATACTTGTTTTTAAAAAAAGAGTTTTATGCAATTTTTATGTAATTTATTTTTTATTACTTTTATCTTAACATATATTGTAATCAATCATGTTTAAAAAGCAGTGTTCAGCTCTTAGTACTTCAATTTCAATTAATCTTTCATTTGTGAATTTGTAGTAGTTCTTTTTTTGTAAAATTTATGTACAAAATACAAGTGAGTTGTTGTTGTTAACCCACTGGAGATTAAGGAAGTCAGACGCGATGCACAACATCGTTGACTCCAAAAAAATTGGGCACACGAAAGCAGTGGGGTATTCAAGGGGGAGGGTACTGTAATCCTCCTCATACAGATGAACAGATTCTTAATTTTTACCATACAAATTACATCTTGGTGCCTTCACCTACGTGTTTTCAGAATGTACTCTCCCCTCCATAAGAGAGGTCTGAGTACGGCACTGCAAGAAGGGGATCACTTAAGATCTCTTTCCTAAAGAAGGGCTCAAACCTGGCGCGGTAGAAACCTGGTGGACCTGAAACTTGGCACAGGTGGCGAAGGTCTTCTTGTCCTATGACAACGATAGGAACACTTAAGGGGACTACTGGCAAGTCGTAGGAGTCTGGAATGTCTTAAGACTCTTTGAGGCCTTTGTCCCATAGAAATCTTAAGATATTTGAGGCCCCGGGCCCCTATACAATACCTGAGATCTTTAAAAGTAGACAGCATGCATTGTCAAATATTCGTTCAAATGGTCATTTGAAACAAATAAATGTACACGACTCACAATCTCAAAAACCTAGATACAAAACGGTTCGACCGATAGTCGCATTTCAACTAAAGGAGTTGAAGGATTACTTATGGTATTAGGTCTATGAATGGACCAGGATCATCACATAATTGTACAGTCTTGCCACTTTTGCCAGTAGACATACAGTTTGAAATTTCCTGTTTTTCGGAGAATATGTACGGGAATATTCAACCATTAAAATTATGCGGATCATAATCTTACTAAGACAGAGTCGAAATGCCTTAAGACGTCCCTGGACCTGATATACAAACATACCAAAGACACATACACATGCTAAAAATAAGTATGAGATACCCATCATGTTCTGTGATTTTTTTTCTGTGGGCATATAAGTATGCACAAATACTCTTATAGGTTTAGATTTCAATTAATATGTTGAGAATATTCAAAATTCTAAGTTTCTTGAGGCAATGTATTAGTTGAAGGGATATGATACGATTTTTTTTTCTACTCTAAATTCTGAATTTAATTGCCTGATATGTGTTATTGATTGCTTTGCACAATATAAATAATCCCGCCAAATATATATCTTTAATTTATAAAGGAACAAGGAAACATAATTTATCTTTCTGTCCGAACATTTTAATTAAAAGACGAGGCAACTTTCGAATCGGACATTGGCAGGTTTCCCACCAAAACAAAAAAAGAAATAGGTCTTTCAAAGCAATTTATTTGATAAACTGAAATAAGAGATGTTCTACTTCTTCAATGACAATTCATCTCAAGACCTCAGTGAAAAATCGACACTTATCAGGCAATGCCTTTTTGTAGAATGATTTACAACGAAAAAGAAAAATATTGCTTAAAAAGTAATCAATCAAACAAAGAAAGGAAGCAATTTTTGGATTTTATCCAGATAATCCTACGTAAAGAGTGCGATAAAGAAAAAGAATAATAGAAAAAAAGGAGGAATTGAAAGTATTATCGTTATAAGATGACTCATTTTCTTTTAAGTCGTTTTTTCCTTTTCGTACGAATTTTTTTCGCCCACGGAATCAGTTGAATAAAAATATTCCAGACAAAAAATATATAAAGCATAATAAGCCGTTTCAGCCACAACATAGCTATGAGTTTGACCTTTAAATAAATTTTATTTTCAATCCATCAGTTTTTAAGGACTTGTTTAGATGTCCGAGCTTCCTACTTTGGAAAGCGAGTTGAGAGGATAATGAATGTATTTAGAATTCGTGTCATTAATGGAAGGTCATAATCATATCATCTTTCCTATGATTGTCACCTACTTTCGAATGAGAGCTTTGATCGTTCCAGCCACCTATTCCGGTTATTAACACGCTTGGAGGAAAAAAATGAGCATTCGTTTTAATGGGAAGGTATCGTTACACAAAATATAGATCTTGTATAATAATGTTTATTATGTGGACGAATTCGAATCGATTCATTGTTTAAAATAGAATCGATTTATTAAGATAATACATATAATAAGGCTATTAATGAAATGAAGCATAAAAAATAAATGGATGCATAATGCTATTCATCGAATTCTAATTGCGTGTTAATGTTTATTAGTGTTATTTCTTCAAGTTTAGAACTTCGTTCTGTCCGCCATTTTAAATTTGTGCATCTCATACTAATCCTTTATGTTCTTTTAATTATTCTTGTTAAATCCATTATTTTATTTTTATTTTATTCAAATCAAATACATTCGAAAGAATAAAGAAGTTTCCTTTCTATGTTTTTGTCTTTCCTTCATCATTCATAATATTTTTTTTAACAAACTGAATGAAAACCAGAACTGAAATAAATAGTCCTACAGCTAAAAGTTAACATGATGGAAAGAAAACTTTTTTATAACGGAAAAACAAATACAAGAATAAAATGATTTCAAAGGTTACAGTTTAAAGTCCTGCAGGTTTAATATAATATGGCATACAAGTTCAAGAAGTCAGTTCTATAATTTAGTGTCAAGCTTTCAATGTGTGAAAAATGATTGAGAGTTATGTTTGAAAATATTTATTCTAATACAGTCGCTAATTTAATCGAACAATAAGCTCTATCTTCAAATAATTTAAAAAAATTTATAAAATTATTTTTTAACAACTGAAAAGTAAAAATGTTCCTTACAAGGGTAAAACAAACATGGATTTGAGAGAATTTAATGTTTTTTTGTGTGTTCTGATATCTAATGCAATTCTTGATTCAACAGAAGAGCCAGATTAAAAAGCTCTTCATTAAAACTACTCGAAAGTGCGTCTCGTGTTTTTTTCAGAAACCATTCTTTTGTTTGACAATTCGCGGGCTTAGAAACAATGATAAATAAAGTAAATTAGTGTTTATACTGTAGCACAAGCTTGTAAAGGAGAACTTCGGTAACGCTTGAAAAGAAGCAGATGAGTTTATTTGATTTCTTGTCGAGAAACGGATGGTTTGATTGCAAAGAAATCGTTTTGTTTCGAGTTCTGTAGCGTGTCTTTTCTTCAAATGGTTGAGTGGGACTCAAAACAAACTGGAAACGAGACCCGTCAATGGCTAAGGCACACTTTTTGGAAGAGAACAAATTTGTACACAATGTACTAATCTGCTCGTTAGGCCGAGAAGACAATTGTTCGCGCCATTTCAACCGGGTTATTCGAAAACTCGTCATCCTCAGAAAACGGAAAATGATGACTCTGCGTGGTTTGGATAAAAGGAAGATCTGTATCGAGATTATTACGCGAAGAATTACATCACAAATATTTTGTTCTTAAGATTATACAGAAAAATTTAAATTAAAGAAGCTCTCTTTTGTAGACTAGGATGGCATGTAGAAGTACTCATGTTACGGAAACTGGAATTTCATCATGGAGCAAAACAAAGAAAATAAAAAGGAACACACACACACACACAAAATAAGAGGGTCAATAAAGGGAAGTAAAGATGGTTCTCTAGAAGGAAACTTAATTATCTCTTAATAGATTATTTTAGATTTTCTGCATATGTGTATTGGACAATTATTGTTTTCGGTACAAATTGTCTAAGATCAAATGTTAGTTTTTCATCTTGGTCCATCATAGTTATGTTACATTTTTATACCACAACTGTTTTATTTTTTTTAATTTGCTATTTTTAATACAATTTAATTAAGAATGTATGGTTATAACTTAATAATGGAATCAAAATACGAAAAGTAAAGATTATTGAAAATGTAAGAAATTCCTCATTTAAGAGCAAAATTTTATAGATTTTAAAGAGAAGTAATAAACTCGGAAAAAATTCTTTAAAATGTCCAAGTCTTTTATTTTCCATCCTTTATTTTACAAATATTTTTGAGATCTTTTTGGCATCACACTATGAATACAATAATGTGTGTGTTAGTATTTGTATCATTAACGAACTTTTTCCTTTTTTAAGGTATCCTACTATCGTAAAATCATGATTTTTTAAAAAAATGGACAATTTTTTTTATGATTTTATTTTATAGGCCATCTTATTAGCTTTATAAAAATATCAGGTTTTTAATTTTCCATTCACTAGAACAAAAACTACAAGTGTTTTAGTAAAAGCAGATGCCGCGTAACTTAACGTAAGATGTCAAACTTTAAAATGCGCTTTACTCGAAATGTGTTTTTTCCGAAAAACTCAAACGGGGACAGCGATTGCTTAAAAATTTTTAAAATAATTTGCTGAAATTTTGTGTGTATGTTCTGTATAACAGCAGAAGTGTTTTAACCTTCAGATTTATCAATCATTGTTTTATTACAGAATTTACAATTCTTTATGTGAATATAATCACTTTTTTTAAAGCAATTTCGCATAACGACTAAGATAAAGTGCTCTAGTTTTTGTAAAAATTAAAATATCTCTTATCCTGAAGGTCATTTCAAAAAAGAATAGCAAAGTAATACAACAAAATTGAAAAATTAAGAATTTGTTCATTGACTGTTTGTATAGAGCGGGCCCCGTTTATGTAATTTTTGTCGATTTTTATCCTTTTTTTCCATTTTAGTAGTAATAATTTATTTTTCTCTTAATTTTAGCCTTTTTTTCTAAAAGTGTACTAAATAAATCTAAAAAGCACACACAAAAAAATCTCCATATCTCCTTTTTTTTTTAAAGTTGCCGCAAGTAGTCGGATACCGAAAATTAAGAAATGTTTACTTTTTTTAAAATTCTACTTGTAAAATGACATTAGCATGGTGGAAAAGAAATCCAAAAACCATACGTAATCAAATACTCGTATAAACCGGAAACCAATAAATGTGCATGACTTACAACCGCTTTTTGACTGAATGATGGTGGTGGGCATATACAGAAGTCGGGGTCATCACACGTAGCTAGTAGATATATCGTCCAGAATTCTTAGTTTTTTGGAGAATACAACCGGAAATAAGGTTTGACCTTTGAAATTCTTCGAATTATAGTCATATTAAGGCTGATTCGAAAACGAGACGATGCCTTAAGTCGCCCTGTACCTCCCTCCCTTATGTGCGCCACTGGTTCTATCCCAATTTAGAATATATTTAACTGTCATACATCCTTTTTTTTAGTCTTGTTTTCTAAATAAGTTTTAAGGACCACCCGAAATATCCAATAATTCTTTCTCTCTCTCTCCGTAGAAAAAGAATTTAGGAACACGTTTAAATTTACACTATGAAAAAGAAACAGCAATTATTTCGCATAAAGAATACGGTTTCATTCAAACCGTGAGGAAATAGAGCCAGCTTTTATTATCCTTAAGATGATGCCGTCTGAAACCGAATAGTCTCTTCATGAGCTAAAGAAAGCATTCATACTGATTGTTTATAAGCATAAATTTTATTGTTAAGGGGCCCGAAGTATTCGATTCCTGGGGCTCACTACAGATTGCTAAGGATCACCGTTGAGCTCTGATTTCATCTCGAAATTCCTAATAGCTTTGAGGTTACTTGTGTGGCCCTTTTGTTTCAAATCGGAAAGAAGTTTAATCAATTTGTTCCCGCTAATCAATAATTTTATTCATTACACGACTGAATGCAGTTGATGGCCATTAGTTTCATCGCGATGAGCTCCACAGAACTAATATTTTCGAATAGAAAATAAAAATTTATTATAAAACCTTGAAGGAAAAAAGCATTACTATTTTAAAATATTTAAAAGCATTTCTCTCTAACTTTTTTAATGAACAAAATTATTAAATACATATAATTGATTATTTAATATCCAAATAAGCTTATTTCTTTTAAGGCGTATTAAATTTCTGTAGTAAGCAAAACACATTTTTTATTAGAAAATAATTTGCTTTCAAAGGACTTTGGTCCCTTTAGGTAATATATATTAAAAAAAAAACAGTGGACCCTAAGTGTATTGTCCACCTGCTATAAAGCGTATCTCTGTAAAGTATACTGTTTTCGAAAAAAATTGTTAAAAACTTGCCAAATCATTCTGTTCTAACATTTATGGCTCAAAAACTGCAACGTGGCTGCGGTAGCCGAGTGGTATAGGTATCGGATCGTGGCTTGCTTTGTCACGAGTTCGAGTCCAGTACCACTGAAGACCCGCCGTGTAGGGCAGCGATGCACGTTAAATCTGTCGAGAGCTGAAACGTCCTCCCGTTGGTGTGGTGTGGTAGTTAGGAGAGGGGGTGCCAGCTCAGGTGTCGTCCACGTCACTTGGCCATGGTTCAAAATTACGTGGTCCGTCGCCAAAAGCCCTCGTGTAGCTGAACAGTGCGACATTAATATTCAATCAATCAATCAATCAAAAACTGCAACCTCAGGTGCTAATAATATTTCTTGCAAACCACAAGCAGGCTGAAAACATTGGTTGAAAAGAAAAATATGCTCTCATTTTTGAGAATATATATATTGTTGAAAGTGACCTCTGGTAAGTTCAGAGAACTCAAGTGTTCGCGTTTTACAGAGAACTAAACGCGAATGAAAATTACATTAGCACTTCAGAAGAGTGCTAGCAGGGAATGAATTTTGAGTTCTGCCGCAGTCCTCAAAAATTTGTGTTTTTTATTTCTCCTTCCATTTTCCTCATAGTTTTTTATCATTTGGATGGGTAGAAGATAGCACTTAAGTAGGCATAAAGGTATTTCGAACAAAAATGTTTAAGAGACAAAAAGAATGGATGTTTAACAAAGAATTAAAAGGGAGAGAATAAAGGAAATTTGTATAACATGATTTATTTCACCAGTCAAGATAATCTACGTTGAGAATCCCACGCAAGAAATCCTTCATTTACATCACATCGTTCATGTAAAAGAGATTTTTTACGTATTTGTATAAAGTTTTTTTTTTCAAAATATCCTAAGTTTATAGTTAGTTAACACACACAGTTGCAAAACTGGTGTGCAAAACTTAAGCATTAATGTAAATTTTAAGCAGATAGCCATGAAACTGCAAATAAAGAGTTATTGCGATCATTACAATGAACACGCAATTCAGTACAAAAAAAATGATGCGTACGCAAATGTCAGGAACAAAATGTCACAGGCGAAGTGAGTGTACGCAAAGCGAGTGCGGTCGGCGAACGCAGCTCAAGAGTACAATAAAAGGAGGCTCAATGAAAGGTATTCGCTGCAAGTGAGTTTTTTTGTGAAATATCGCTTGAAGAAATCGCCTGGACGCCTTCACACGTGGTAGAATGATCGGAAAGTTGGAGGAGGTGGCGTAGTTTGAACAATGTCGCTGAAGAGTTCGGAACAAACAAAAGTGCTATCAAGCTTACATGCATAGAACATCAATAAGGTACGCAGATAACACTTAAATTGTTTCTGTATTCTTTCAAAGAGGTTCCTGCAGCCTAGTGGTCAAGGTCACGGACACATGAGTTCGAGACTAATGCCCTGAAGACCCGACATGTAGAGAGGTCGATGAGTGTTGAATATGTCGAGGCCCTCCCGTTAGTGTAGTGGTGCCTGCTCAGGTGTCGTCCTCGTCATTTGACCTTGGTTTAAAATTAACGAGGTCCGTCACCCAAATCATTCGTGTAGCTGAATAGAGTCACGTTAATATTCTCACTCACACATTAGATTTTTGAGAACAATTTGAAATTTTATAATGGGACGTAGGAAATAAAATTTGGGGGGGGGGGCGGAAAACCAATCGATATTTATAATAATTTGGGTGATTGTGCAACGGATATGATATACAAATCACATGCAACGTTAATTTTGAAATAAAAAATATAAAAGTAATTAGCTCTATAATAAACTTATAATAATCGTTAGGCATCAGGTAAAAGGGTATTATTTTTGAGGAATGCTCTTCAAAACCTGAAACCATTTATTATATCTCGCATTCTGCGACAGTGTGAACCGATAAAGAAACCACTAAAATCTGCATGATTTCAAGAATTACTTTTGCAAATTATTGAAATTCAGAAATCTACTACAATAATGTTTATAATAAAATGTACTTTTCGTACGACAGGGATAAAGTCAAGTTTTCATGAGTACATTTTAGTTCTTGATTATGTTAGGACCCCTTTAACCTCGGGGTTCCTGCGCATAGCATCCAGAGGCTGGGCAACCCCCAGAAGCACGGCCGCTTTCCTGCTTAGGCGCTCTAGGCATGTACATAGATCGCAAAAGATTTGGGGGTGCAAAAATTTGGAGGACGAAAAAGAAGAAAAAATTAAAATTATAGGTAACGTACCACGTCGCCTAGCTAGTCATGAAAGAAGCATTTCTGCCCTTTTAAGAGTAAAGATTAAAATGAAATCTACAGAAAATGAAGTGCTCAACAGTTTGATGTTGATATACATTCAAAATGATATTACCATGGAAATTGGAGGGAAACCCCTTTGTTGTACCAATAAATGACAGTGACTGAACAAAGAATAAGGACGTCTAAAAGTAAAAGACAGTAAAGCGATAAGCGATGAAGAGATGATAATCAACAAGTTGAAAACAGTTTATACAATAATTTATACCAGTGGCGTAACTTACACCCCCGAACTGCAAAGGAGGCAGGATTCTA
>BMAV01016838.1:48703-67151 GCA_019973955.1 Trichonephila inaurata madagascariensis
GAATCTCTGAAAAATATTTTGAACCCTAAAGTATGATATGCACAAAAACAATATGAATAACAAACTCACCAATTAAAAAAATATCGAAATACTAGGCACTTTGTTTGCAACTACAACCTCGTTGTCACAGATGCTAATATCAGACTACGAATCCTGCGCGCGTGCACTATCGCTGTGAAGTAAAATGGGATAGTTTTGGACCGCCTCTTAGGATGATTCTTATATTTTATCCCTTCTCTTGATTGTACGATGCAACTTTATATTCACAGTCTAATTAATTTTGCCGGTTAGGAAGACATAAAAACAAAAACGTATACTAATGTTAAGGATCCCAGAACATATATTGGAGACAATTTTAAAAAAAATTCTAGTAAATACCGAAAAACCGGTATTTAAACTTGTGAATACTAGTATTACAAAATTATAGAAATGGCTCAAAATACCGGTATTCGGTATCCCGGTATTGCAATCCCTAGTAACAGCCTATGTGGGAATAATATTAATGAAATCTAATTAAAAGCTAAATGCAACTGCCGTCTCAAAATGACGTAGAAATTGATTTTCAACAGATTTAATAGAGAATTTTAATGAAAATGTCTTTGTGTACTATTAATAGGAACTGTATATTACAGACATTTCGTTACTTCTGCACTGTGGAAGAAGCCTTACCTTTAACTAAACAGATTTTGAGCATAGATGCAATCTAAAAATGCAGCAATTGAAGCAATTTTTAAAATTAAAGATACTAAATTAAGTATATTGATGTTATGCTATTTTTGCAATAAACTGGGGAAAAAACACATTTCATAAATTTTATTAATAAATAAGCTACTTAAACATTACCTGTATAGCTTTATAAATTACTGTGTGCAAGGTTGCGTAAGGACTTAGTTTAATCCACATCTAAGGCGTCGGTAGAAATAAAATGCCAAATTGGAATAGTATCTGATTCTTATTTTATTAGCTTTTAAATAAGTCTATTTAAACAATTGTTTCCTTATAGTTGTTCTCACTCAACTTTTGCTAGATTCTTTTAGATCAATGGTCTTCCAACTATGTTCCACGGAAGCCTGGAGTTCCACGAGGCATAATCAGGGGTTCCACGAGTCACAGCAAAAAAATTGAAAAGAAACTTATAAATGTGTATGCAAAATGGATTCCCGTTCTCTTTGAAGTTTGTATGCTCACAAGAATTTAAAGCTCATCCCTATCATTAAGAAACTGAATATTTTATCTGTACATAATAACTTTGTTTTGCAATACTTTTTAAACTTTATCATAATGAAATAAAAGAATATTAAAACGTTTTATCTTAATATATATATATTACCTACTAGATTGTGAATAGCTTATATATTGTTTACTATCTCGAGTTCCGCGAAATATTTTTATACTCGCTAGTACGACGTCTTGCAAAACTAAATAGTTTTCTAAAGGAAAATACACCTTTTTGCATTTGTGGAAAAAACACCAACAGTAAAGGAAAGGGTACAACTTATCAACATATTCAATTTTAAAAATCTAAATTAAAGAAAGAACAGCTCCTAAATCTTATGTTACAAATTCATGCAAAATACACAGTATTTCTCACACAGCTATAGACATTTTAATGCTAATTCAAAACAATATGTACAAGTGAAAAATATTTCTCAATGTGAGTGGCTATAAAAACAAAGTATAGAAGCAAAGGAAACTCTGAATACGTAAAGCGATTGCAGTTAATCTTAATAGACCTAGACTTCGATAGTTTGTGCGAAAAAATGTAAGCACATATCCCAGTTACTAAACATAATGCATGTATAGTTCCTAATAGGATTGTTTGAGAGAATAAATGTAGGGAGTTTTGTTCATGGATGACAACGCTGAAGAAAACTTCAACAAGATATATTTAAATTAAAACATCACAGTAAAAAACATACACTCACTTCCAAAAGTTAAGCACGGAGAGGAAAATGCTAATTTTCATAAGCCAATAAGAAATAAAGAGGATGCAATTCGCTGCAGAGGTAGATGGAAGTATGCAAATATGTTAGGTAACCGCCAATTGTGCTTTCATGTCAAGAAATATGCAAAAAGGGCAGTCTTATAAGAAGCCAGCTTTATGAAGGGTTACAGAAGTTGATTGCAAGTGCTGATACAGAAGGTGTTTAAAACTTTTGTACCATTTGTTTTCAAGACATGCGTGTTTCTATGACTTCCAGAAATCGAATGGAAGATTCTGAGCGATGGCGTGCTGTGTGGCACATTGATGCAGGACAGTCGATCACAGATGTTGCTCTTTTCTTCAGCGTTCATCATTCTGTAATTTCACGTTTATGGAAATAATTCCAAAACACAGACAGTTGTCCGAAAGCCCGTAGGCAGTCGCCCAAAGGTTACAACCCCCACGGAAGATCGATATATTGCTATTGTAGCCAAGCGGAATCACAGAGCGACCTCCACACGTGTGACATCTATGGTTACAGCGTCCACTGGTAAGGCTATATCTGCAGCTACTGTACGCCGAAGATTACATATGAATGGACTGTATGCCCGGGTACCTCGAGTTTGTGTTCCTCTATCCCTCCAATTAAGAGGAGCATGATTAAAGTGGTGCCGGGAAAATGGCAATTGGACTGTGTCTGACTGGGGCAATGTCATGTTTATTGATGAGTCAAGATTTGCGCTAGAGCCAGATGACAAGCGTATAAGGATATGGCGTAAACAAGGAACACGCAATCAGCCCCAAAACATCACCGAACATCACGCATTCCGAGGCGGAAGCATTATGGTGTGGGCAGGGATTTCATTAGGATACCGCACCGACCTGCACATCCTTAAACGGGGTTCTGCGACGGCTGTCCGGTATCGAGATGAAGTCCTAGAACCCATTGTAAGATAGTACGCTGCAGCAGTTGGCCCTACTTTTGTTTTAATGGACGATAACGCACGTCCCCATAGAACTGACATCGTCGATGACTACCTAGAGAGTGAAGGGATTGCGCGTATGGCGTGGCCAGCATATTCGCCCGACCTTAATCCCATTGAAAATCTTTGGGATGTTCTCGGCCGTGCTGTATCTTCACGTTTCCCTCCTCCAGCCACTCTTATTGAGCTGGAAACTGCTCTACAAGAAGAATGGAGATTGCTTAATTCTGCGGTGGTTGACCACCTAATTGAAAGCATGGTCAGAAGGTGTACACATTGCATACAGATGAGGGGGGATCACATACCCTATTAATGTCCTTTTTTCTTTTATACTGTTTATTTTCACTTTATGCATTATTCTGTTTAAGTCTCCAGTATGACATTATCTAATAACTTACAAAAATTTAATATTCTTTTCATTTCTGTATATAATTATTGATTTTGTTTTATGTATAAATATATATGCTACTTTACTGCCAAATTTTGTGTCAATCAAAGCAGTATTTGTTGATTTTTTTTGCATTTTACATCTTCTTGCTTAACTTTTGGAAGTGAGTGTATTAAACGCTTTTCATCCATTACATTTTCAAAATAAAACGTTTCCAGTCCTTTCTTCTCACTTCCTTCTGTTGGCACTCCCGAACTGAGAAACTTACCTCACATGGAGTTTGATTTTGGCGCAACAGCATGGGTAAGTGATACTAGGAACACAGAATAATGTTATTAATGAGGAAATTATATTAAAAGTAGATTAATTTTTTTAAATTTTAAATGCAATACTTTTTTAATTGCATTTACATTGATCTATTGTTGATCTATTTTAAATATTATTTTAAGATATATTCTTCTAAGTGCGTGTGTGGAATAGAGTTCCATGAAAATACTTTCTAGTTCTAGGGGTTCCGTGAGTTGAAAAAATTTGAGGACCACTGTTCTAGATCTATAACTTTTTTTAAATATATGAATATTCATTCCCCCTGGGAGTTTCACTAAACTATGAGTTAATATGACGAAGTTCATTCAAAAAATAAAAACCGTTTTATTATAAAGAAAAAGCATAATATTTATCGAGGGGAAAAAACTGTTCTGTGACATACTTGAAGCTTCCTAAGTCAAACATCTGTCGTATCTCTTCAGAATTCTCATGTTATACAGTAAAACCTGTTTTTATGAGGTAGATAGGAACCGCATAAAAAAACTGCACAAAAAATATTGGGAAATTTCATACTTACAAGCTAGACATGCTACAGAATTTTTTTTATACGGAGGGGAGGGACCGAGATAAAAAAATCGCACTTAGACAATACGCTAGCTATTTACGAAATACATGAGAAAGTTCTTCGAAATAAAATAAATAACTAAATTGTACATAGAGACATTTTAAAAACCTTTTATTTCTCATTCTATACATAATCGACAGCGGCCATGTCGTATGACTATACGGCATATAAAAGGTCCCTTGAGTGTCTGTTTGGCTTGTGTGCTCTCAGCAAAATTAAATCCTAGAACAGGTTCGCATCGTCAGAGCTCAGGCGACTCCCTCAGGGGAAAAAACTGCGCGTCAAAATTACTTGCGGTAATTGATATCGCCTATAGGGTGCCTCACTAAAGAGTGATACCAGCTCCTGGGGATGCACTAGGTCTGCAATGGTAAATACCAATCCGCAGCCCCATTGGATAAAAAAGTTTTCAAAATGCTCATACATAATTTACTGTTACTCGTCGTAATCCAAAACGACATTTCCCTATGTTGAATTAGTTCAAGATTGCTTTCGACACTTGAAGATGAAATTTCAATTGATTTGCTTTTTGGCTCTCTAAAGTCAGTGATAAGTTTCCGAGACAACGGTCTTAAAGTACATTTATGTACCCTGATAGAAAACATTACAGGGGTGCCAACGCCGTTGAAATTCATACTTCGCATCAAAAAAGTCGCACAAAACAAATCGCATAAAAACGGACCGCACAAAAGGAGCTTTTACTGCACTCTTCTACCGCCAGTGCATTAAGTCAGCTCTGGTCATTGCATTCTCCAACTCCTTTTTTTATTTCACTTTCACTACTACTTTTCCTCCCAGAAACTCTTTAAGCTTGATGGTTTTCGCGCTTGGAACAAGGTCCAGACTAGGGTTTCTTTCCTAAGAAATTGTAAGATTTTGTATTCCCGGGAATTATACTTCATTCTCGGGAATGGCATGGAGCTTAAATAATCCATTTTTGAATTGGCTGTGGATTTCAACCTCGGATATAAATTTTAGCTGATGGTATTGTGGCGATTTGCAATCATTCATCCCGAACTTCCTGGACGGAGGAATGTTCGTTACTCCAGCAATAGTGTAGTGTGTAATAAGAGAAATGAACCCCTTCCCAACCCCCTGTAGGGTTGGTGAGAAATTTTTCAGCTAACCGTGGAAAATTATTTGCTCTGAACAGTTTCTGCCTATCGAAGTTCTTTAACTAAAAGTATTTAGTGTTTTTATAGGAATAACTTTTCATAACCTACTGCGCGACCCATCTGGTCAAAGTTCCAAGATCTTGGTTTATATGGATAACGTAAGTACTAATACTTAAAACTATTATTTATTTCATTTTTTGAAGTGATAACTTCTAATGGTACGTTTTGCTAGAGATTGAACTTGACTGAACGTCACGCTCGGGAATGCAACGCTCATTCGGCTTTTTTCGCCTTCAGTTGGACATACACACCCCTAAAAAGGAAAGGAGGGACGTTTCTCCCCGCCACTCTAAAACGCGCTTTGTTTGTTTCCCCCACCAATAGGCAGTAAAGGTAAAGTTTCTAGCTTCTTCGATGTAAGTGGGGCCGGGCCCCCCCCCTCCCCCGCGCCACCTCTTTCCACTAAAATGAATGCTGCATTAATTCTAATTCTAGTTGAAGCATGAAAATGAAACGTAATATTTTTAAAAAAATAGGCTTGGAGAGGAAGAGAAATCTTACACTAGAATTAAACATAAAATGTAGAAAAAGGACAAATTTTTACAGAACTAACTAAATAGTATAATTACCATTAGCAATATTGCAGTGATCATAAGAATAAAAATCTATTTTTTTAAGCAAATCGGAGTAACAATGAACAAATAGTTCTATTAATCCCATTACTTAAATATACTTTGAGTCTAAAAAGAAAATCAAAACAATTAAAAATTTAAAATAGAAAAATTAAGTATACAGGTATTAAGAAAAAGTTACATTAAATAATTTAAATAAAAGAAAACAAAACAAAATATAATTAAGACTTTCCTTGCAACAACACCGGATATATTTGTACAAAACTGCCATACAAGGAATGACAAAAGACCTAGTATAAGCCAGAGATTATATGATATAAATCTTCTGATTAAATCCCTTTTTAAAGGGGTTTTGACCTAGATTCCTCTCTTTCCAATCAACTACCTCTCTTACTATCCCTTTGCTATTAATTCATGGATAGAATTGAGTATTATTAAATTACAAGCAAAATTCAAAACGCCGGATCGGGTCTTCTGAACAAATTGTTATGATTTTAAGTGGGAATTTTAAAGTAGATTTTTTTCAAAAGACAAATCAAAACCTTTAGTTGATTTTTTTAAATCAAAATTCAAATTAATTATGTCAAATGATCCAAATGAAGCACGAGGAAGTACGGAACAACTCTTGACGGAGTTTTTTTTATAGATATTTAAATAAAATTTTGAATTTAAAGGATTTATAACCTATTTCAGCTACCATAAGTCTATAGTTTCCAGCTTAGAATACAATTAATTCCCAAATATGATTGTATATTTCGCACACAAATATTACTTTATGAGTACAGACATTTGAATAAATAATTTTGTAGGAGGACAAAACTAATATGCTCTTGTTTTTTATTCACCCAACTAATCCCTGAAATAACATTACAAAATTTGAAGTTATCACTTCTATCGTGTGATCATAAGCACACACTTATTATTTTTTTTTTTTTAAATTTTTTCAGATATTTGTCTTTATTATGAGCAGCAGCAAATACATTTTTAAGTATTTATTAATATTTATCTTCTAGTGGTAACATTAGAGCAGTGTTTCTCAAAGTGTGGGGCGCGCCCCCTGGGGGAGCGCGAGCATATCGAAAATAAGATTTTAAAAAAATTAATTTACTGTAATGAAGTAAGAAAATACTTTCTCACATAACAAAAAATACACATTTACACTGATAAAATTTATTAGTATTACTTCATCAAACATAAAAGCTTTCATTTCGATACATTCATTAGCTATCTGATCCTATAACTAAATAAAAAACATAACATTTTGTTTGATTTGCTGTAATCCCACGATGAGAGATTTTTTTTACTGAATTTTCTTTTTCAACCTAAAAACTATTTCAGAGAAAAGACAAAACCCACAGACCCAGAGAAATATTCTAGGAAGATAAAAAATTCATCTGTTTGACCTTCGAACTTAATGTTATGGTTAGTTCGTTCCTTTTTTATGTCTTTATTTTTCATTTAGGGAAGTTATAAATAATGCACGTATATATAAGAAAGAGTTATATGACATTTCGAAAAGAACAGAAAGCACTTTGAAAGATCATTTGGCCAATATTTATTTTTATGAGTATTCTGAAATATATAAAGCATGATGAAAAACGTTTTATATAATTCCTTTTTAGAACTAACATTCATAGTTTTACACTGATTACATATTTAACTCGGGAGTGGTCGCGCGGGGTACAGAGTCAAACTACAAAAATTTGAACAAAATATGACAGTTTTGCTTGCAGATATCATTCCTGTAACGTTCGTGAAAAGTTTCTGTGATTTGTGTCCTTTATTAAGGTCGCGTACCTTAGAAACATTTTAATTCGGTTCTATTGGAATTTTTCTCAAATTATCTATGAACAATGGTAGAAAGTAGGTAAGTATACTTTTTCTTATTTAAATTATTCACTGGAATTGTGATTTTTATTGTGTACAATAAAAATAATTGTAAATAAAGCTTCGGGGTGACTGCGTCACCCCGCGTGACTATTACCATTAGTATCCATTGCGCGTCTGCTCCCGGGTTAAAACATTTTGAAGTCTTCTCGTTTTAAATATTAAAAATAACATAATTATTCTTTATCGGAATTTTACATTATTTTTCATTATTTAACATTTATAATACATGCTAATTTGTGAGGATTACAATTACACACACACACAGTTCGTTTAAATCTATTTATAATATGAGCATTCATGTAAAAAAATCATTTTACATTTTTGTATTCATTGCCGTGCTCTTGGTTTTACTTTCCTTACAATTCAGCAAGTGCCGACTGGGTGGCGTAGTTGGTTTATCGCTGGCCATCTGCACCACACAGAGGTTGCGGGTTCGACCCCAGGCCATCTCGGTGGATTTTCATGATGCAGAAAATCAACAGCGGTCATGAACGGCCATGTCGTATGATTATTCGGCATGTAAAAAATCCCTTGAAGTGCCCATTCGGCTTGGCTGCCAAAATTCTTTAAAAAAATTAAGTTCAATTTTGCATCGTCAGAGCTCAGGTGCCTCCCTCTGAGGAGGAAACTGGGCATCAAAATTACTTGCGGCAATTGATATCGCCTATTATATGGTGCCACACTAAAAAGTGATACCAGCTCCTAGGGAATATGCTAGGTCTGCAAAGGTAAAAAAATACCAACATTTGCAATTACACGTTTTGCACAGACGTCGGATTGTTTGCTCAGACTCACGCAGACGTTCGCGAGAATGCTAATTGTGACGGATATGATAGAGAGCAACTTAGACTAGACTAATTTTCTAATGGCATTTAAACTTTTAGAAATGGATGATGGAAGAAATAAATCTTTAAATAAATATCATTTTGCAATCTGTTTCAATTTAAAAATTATAGACACGAAAAATAACATGATAATTATCCTATTACTTAAAAGTAATTTGCTTAAAATATATATTACTTAAAAGTAACAAATACAAAATTTAATACTTGTGAATTTGTACGGTTTATAATTAAGATCGTATGGTAGCTTTAGCGACAAAGCGCATTATTACTGTATAAGGGGGGCGCGATAAAAATTATGATTGAAAATAGGGCCGCCAGTAGTGAAAGTTCGAGAAGCACTGCATTAGAGAAATAATTGATTCAACTTTGACTTTAAGCGCAAGTGAGTCAGTAAAGGAACTTTAATTTTAGTAATTAATGTTCTTCTTTTAGTAATTAATAAAAAAAAAATTCCGTGTTAACAATTTTTGCTTTTTTGAATAGTATTACTTTGGAATACATATGAGTATTGTTACGAATTTTGTGTAAATACTGTAAATAATTTGTATTTGAGTGTTTAATGCATTTATATTACTCTGTTATGCTTATTGCATGTTAAAATTGTACCATTCACAAGCAATGCCGCCCCTTACGTTATAATGGCGATTCAATGAGAACTTGGCGAAATCTTGGCGGTAGAGCCAAGTTGGCATCATTTTTGGCGACCATGTTGGCGAGTTCGGAACCCTCTGGAATCTTCTAGAAAGTAGTGGATCTCTCCACTAATGTCATGAGCGGCTATATTTCTGGAAGTTTCTGTCGCGCCTATAAATAAGATGCTCGCGGGGACGGCGAGGAGTCTGGATTAAACCAGCGAGTAGTGAGGATTGTTTTGACTAGCGATTAGCTCGGCTGTGCTTGTGAATAATCTTTACTTACGTGTATTTTTAAACACTGGTTATTGTGTTTGATTGCTATTGAAGGTGTGAAGACCTTTGGATATTTACTCTGTGAATATTGCTGCTCAATCCTGTATTTAAAGGATTGAATTTTTGTTAATAAATTCGCATCGCTCTTGAAGAACTGTTTATTTTCTTTGTGATTGTTCAGCATAAAATCCACGAACCCTCGGATCTACGTAACAGTATTAATTTTGGGATTTATATGTATCTTTATATTATATAACTGTTATTAATTTTATTTAAAAATAACTCTTAATTTTTTTTTTAATTTTGATGTATTTTTGGGAACGACAATTACATTCCTGGGAATTGACAAAACCGGGAAATGAGAAAGCCTAGTCTGGTTGGATGATGATGAAAAATTTCCCTATCCGAACTGATTCAATAATTTTTGATTGTAGCAGCAAAGTGAAAACGCACTGTCGCGATGCCTCCTCTTCGCAGGTCCGCGTAGGCACTCTAGGCATGTGCCTAGGAAGCAAAAAAATGGAGGGTGGAAAAAAAGAAAAAATTAAAATTACAGTGATCGAACCGCCGCCTAGTGAATCCTGTAAGCGTTATGTTTGTATATGTATGTGCGTGGAACTATGGAAAACATCTTCTGTGGAAAATGAAAAGCTTAACAGTTTGATGTTATGCACTGAAAGTGATATTACAATGTAAATTGATTACAATGATGTCATTAACGATTTTACAATGTTCAAAGTTTGAAGAAAACCTTTATTTTACAAATACAATGACAATGACTCTACAAAGAGTAAGGATGTCTAAAAGTAAGATACAGTAAGGCAATAAGCCATGATAATTAACAGGTTGATAGCACTTCATACAGTAACGTGTACTCTATACTGCAAACGATTTCATAAATTTACCGTACTAGTTCACAAAAGAGTAGTGGTCCGTGATATCGTAAGGTACTAAATGAACTAGAGTGGCCAAACCATGCCACTATCCTTTCTTTACCTTGACGGTTGCCAGTCCGGTTTCATAGTTGACTCTCCAAAGAGCAAAAACAAAGAAAGGAAAAAGAGTAAGAGAGTGAAGAAAAAATCTCTCTCGAACCCCTAAACTGGCAAAGTAAAAACAAAAAAAGCGGGTGCTCTGGAAATAGTGAGGGGGCTGTAATAAGGGTCACCAGGAGAGGTTAAAAATGGCCTTGCCCAGAAGGTCGGCCTTGATTACAGTAAACCTTTAATTTTGAAACGTTTCTGAAACTTCCCTCAAGATCCCATAAATGATAATACAACTTGCGACCAATTGGGTATTTAACACTAAATTTCAATAATCAATAACACTAAATTTCTTATTAGTTGAAGTTTTTCAAATTTTAGAGAAAGTTGTCCGCTACGTGTTTTGAATTTGTTTCATTTACATTTACACTTTTACTAAGATATTTCGCGTAAACATTAATATGGTTACAAACACGTATAGAACGAATATTCAAGAAAGTATCACAAACAAGAAAATTGCACTCACAAATGCAAACGTTATTTCTCATTTCTGTTTTCTTTTTCGGTTGATTCAAATTCATCCAGAATTTTATATTTAATTACAAATAAATTTTTATTCGAATTTTTGCACGCTATGCACTATAAGAGCTAATTTTTTTTTTACTAGTGAAAGTCTCACACCATTTACGTTATCCAGTACATCCCTTATGCAAATGCTACTATTACGAGATGTTGATCAGACAAACACAGCTACAAATTCAAACTTGTGGAATTATTATTTTCCACAAATCCTATTTTCCAAATCAGTTATAGAAACAGTTACAAAGCTCATAATTTATTTAAATAAATGTAATATTCCAGCACCAAATGATTTGTAATAAAATGGAAAGTTAGGGTTCATAAAGACTTTTTAATAATGCTCGAAAAACAGATGTTTCGGGAAAGAATAAAAAGGGTTGGTTAATTCTGACTTTTAAACAATAAATTTATTTAGAATTTGTCTGTTTTTATTTTAAATGTTGATACAGCAAATATATGTACGAAAAGAATGCTTTCGAATTTCAATATTAACTCATAACGAAATACTTTCATGATTCCAATAGATTAAAATAATTTAAATTCTATCCTTTGGAATTTTATTTAGCTTTTTCTTTTTTTTTTAAAGCTCTCATTATCAAATAGGGTTTGGAAGCGTACCATAAAAATGTGATAAATGTTATTGGAAATAATAAAAGTGTTAAATCTACATAAAAATTTTCTAAGTGCATAGTATGTTTGTGTATGATTACAGTATTTTACATACGTATCAGATATTAAATTCAATTCTTTATTATCTATTTACGTTATAGATAATGATTTCCTGATTTTACACAGCAAGGGTAAAGTAATGATGGGTAAAACCCATTGATTTCTTGTCTGATTGAGGTATTTCGAAACTGAAAAGATGTTGTAGATGAAAAAGTTCAAATTTCTAGTTTACTTTTTATTCTGTTGTTACCTCTCTTGTCTGGTCTGTTATATGTTTTATAAAATATTTTTGTGTGTATTTAAAAATAAGTTCGTATTGTTAATTATATTAATATATTTTTTTATATTTAACAATTATGATTAGGTAATTCTTTAAAATTTAAAATAACAAAAATTATAATAATAAAGTAATAAACATATTGAAAACTTAGTCATTTAAATTTCAATATACATTACGTATTGAATTAATTTAATTTATGGAAAATGTTAAAAAAAAATTAATGATTCAGCTGCGTTTCTCTCTTGTCTCCTTTCCTTAAACATTTTGCTCACTTTTTCTTTGAAGATAATTTTAGAATTACTTTTTCTCTTTTCATAGATAAATCTCTGAAAAATTTACTAAAACCTAAGTAAAAAATTATCTAAATTCCGTGCAAAAAAGAGAAATTTCTTCAATTTTGATAAAGTTATTACATCACATTTTTTCTCATTTTATAAAATTTCTCAAGAGTAAGAAATGTATTAAGATTATACATACAGTAAAATAAGTTTATCGCGAAATCGCTTACCACAAAATATCCGTTAACACGAAATAATACATCGGTCCCGATAAAACTACAGGGGATTTTTTCCTCTTAACACGAAACGAAGATCGCTTAACACGATACTCCTTTTTGGGAATGAACAAAATACGAAAAAACACCAGCAAAAGATTCCTGGCTGAGATACAAGAGAGGTAGTTTATCATGCTTTGCAGAAAGGAGGCTAGCTTGGCTTTGAAATAGCCTATGACACGAGCCAATTTTTTTTTTTTATTTCATCTTCCGCCCCTAAAAACGCCACACAAAAACATCTCATCAGTTGGCTATGGAATTCGGTGACGAGTACATGGCTGCGTGCGTAAAAATCAGTCAATTTAGTTCACATTTTTTTTTTTATTTTTAATTTTAGAAGAAATTTTTACGAGAACAGTGGCAAAGAGACCCCTTTTCGAATCTTTCTTCAAGACCACAGAAATTATAATGCGACTCGTGACCAGTTGGACTTAAATTTCACATCACATGTTTTGAATTTGTTTAATTTACATTTACAGCAATTTTTTTTATTTCAGTGAGAGGAAGCAAACTGTGTGTGTGTGTGGTGTGTGTGTGCTATTTTTATATCCCTTAACACAAAATTCTTTTAACACGAAAAAATACTTCATTCCCCCTCAGTGTCGTGTTAAACAATTTGTCCAAGAGATGTCGCCACAATAGGTAAATCATGTGTACCCAGCTAAACATTCACGCCATTCGTACATGAAACGTTAATTAGAATCACACTGTCAACATAGATTTCGCACGTGCAGCCCATCCCATTCTGCAACAAGAGCCAGGATCGGAAGATAAGAAGGAAAAAAAGTAAAATGAAATAACGTGCGATCTCTTTATCAAATCGCGTCACTTTTTCTTATCACTTTAGAGAGTGAAATTTTTATTTATATTCTTAACAATTTGGTTTATTTATATATTGAAGAGTGCATTGATATTTTTAGCTTTCTGTGTGTTCATAAAGAAAAAGAAAAGAGAGCAAAACTTGTTATCAAGAGTAATGTAAGCCATTTAACACAATTTTTTTAAAGGCATACAAATTAAATTTATATTGAGTTTATCTACAAATGCTCCATTAACACGATCTCCTCCCCTCACCCTACGTTGCCATGGTAACTTTGAAGTTGCGATCACAGATCCGTGGCCAGCTGTGTCATGAGTTCAAGCCCTAATGCCATTGAAGACCTCTCCCCCCCCCATAGTAGAGGGTCCTCCCGTTGTCGTGTCGGAAAGGTAAGTTCCAGCTCAGGTATCGCCCTCGTCATTTAACCGTGGTTGAAAATGACGAGGTTCATCGCCAATAATTTTCTTGCTTCTTTGAAATGTGACCTTAATATCCCTCTCCCTTAACTAGGTATGCATCAAGTCCATGATTAAATTCTTCTAATAGGCAGCGCCAGTTTCAATTTTTTATGGAAATTGCTATCACAATCAGGGACGTTTTAAAGGAGGGGTGGGCAGACTTTTACATGGTACGGTCTACTTCTTATTATTACAAGGTGCTGCGATCCACCTAGTGGCGTAGATGTGGTGAGCTAAAAAAATGTCAACAATGTTTAATGACAATCATAAATACAGAATGTATACTTACCTACATTATTAAAATAAAAATAAAAAACCTTACGCTTTAAACCACGTTTAAAGCAAAATGCAATATACGAATATAATAATAATAGCTACAAATATATTGTAATAATATCACATGATACATTTACTATCAAACAATTCATTAAAAAAATAAATCATTTTCATTTCAAGTTCTCGTAGTTATAGGGAACCGTGGTAGCCTAGTAGTCAAAGTGGCTGACGTGTCATTAGTTCGAGCCTAGTACCGCTGAAGACCCGCCTATGCAGAGGGGCGGATGCACTGTAAATATGTCAGGGCTCTAATGTCTTCCAGTTGATGTGGTGAGAAGTTAGGATAGGGGGATTCCAGCTCAGGTGTCATCCTCATCACTTGACTATAGTTCAAAATTACGAAGTCCGTTGCCAAAAGCCCTAGTGTATCTGAATAGTACGACATAAAAAAAAATCACTCACTCACAGTCAGAAGATTACTTAGTCTGCATACTGTCCACAAATCTTGAATATTTCTCGGTATATAATTTCTAACTGATAATCTTGCACTGGATTCTAAGTGGTCGTCTGTGAAATGGGAACAATATGCTGGCTTCGTTACATTCATCGTTGAAAACGCAGATTCGTACAGGTAATTGTGAAAAGCTATTTCTCCAGTCTAGCTGGTGTCGTTGTTCCATTGATGTTCTATTAGAATGCGCGTATTAGCTCTTAGTAAAGGTCGATCGCTCTATCTACTTAATGCCCACCTCGGTTTTAAAGTATAGACCAATCGGGTCCAAAACCTCGCTCTGTTCTTCATTCAATCTCAATAGTATCATGATCCAAATAATTTCAATCGTCCAATGTTAAACATGCTCTCCAAAAAACTGGGAATTTTGAATATGCGCCAACAGTAACAAGACTTGCATTAATTACTATGTCCCATCCTTCTTCCGAGCCTAAGCCAACCGACAAACAGCAAAGTGACATTTGAGAACGTGATATTGATTAATTTAAACATTTAGTTTATTTACGCCACACAGCTATTATTTACTGAAGTTACTAAGAGATTATTAGAGTTCAAATGATGTATAGTGACCAGAGTATTTACAATGAAAAACAAGATGCGCGTGAAAAATTTAAGAAAAAGTTACAACGTAAATATTGAAACATGTATACATGTATAAAATTGTTTTAAGGACATTTTGACAAAAAAATTTATTTAAATACAATATTTTGGCAAAAAATTAACTTAGAATAATCTTTTTTCAAAATGTTCTCCTTTTGTGAAAAATACTTCTATTATGATAATATTTTGCCTGTATATAGCGCAAACCTCTCTACAGAGGCTCAACTAGAATTTTTGAAGTATGTAACTTAGAAGTGGGTTTATTCATATTTTATGACAACAGAGGGAAGCAGTTTTAAGAAAAAAACGCCAATAATTATTTCAATTGGTGGTAACTCTGAAAATGTGAATTTTTCAAAAATTCTAGTTGAGCCTCTGTAGAAAGATCTGAGCTATATACAAACAAAATATTATTATAATAGAAGCATTTTTCACAAAAGGAGAACATTTTGAAAAAAAATTATTCTATGTAAATTTTTTGCCAAAGTATTGTAATTAAATAAATTTTTTTTTGTCAAAATGTCCTTAAAACAATTTTATGCATGTGTTCTAATATGAGTGATACTAAATATCATGAAAATTATCTATTTATGCACTTTTTTAAAATCACTGTTCCGAATGTAGTCAGATACCTTAAACGAGCATTTTTCCATTGAGTATTTTTTTCTCACTCTCTCATTTTCTAATACATCGGAAATTTCGGAACAAAAAATATCCTTTATATTGAGCTTTACAGTAAGTGCTACAGCAAAAGTATCAACATTTAATCTTGATTTCTCACTTGTCCAAAAATCATTACCAACTGAAAAAACTCTTTCAATTTCTGCATTAGTTCCATGTCAGCACAACGTTAACTCAACATGAATAACTCAATTTTTATATGGAATGTGTTTATTTGTGAAATGGTTAAATACTTCCACCCATCTTTTTATCAATTCCAACACGTTGATTTTCTCACAGTTCTAAGTTATTAGAATTTAAATATACATTCAGTCTTCTAATTTGTTTAAACAGACAATTGTCATCGATTTTAATATATCAGGCATTTCTTTCAATAAAAACTCAACACAATTTTCTATATCTGCCCAATTTACTTACGATGAAGTCAAAAAACACCTTTGAAAACTATTATTTCCTGCAATATTATTTCCTGAGGGCAAGTAGGAGGACTGTCCTCCCTAAAGGAGGATGATTGGTCACCTTAGATTATGCTTCTATACACTTACCGATGAACAATCATTATACTTAATCCCTTACATTAAAATATAATTTTAGCATTTTATTTTTTTCTTACAGTAATATGAAAAAATTAATATTGAATGTGTGTGGATCTTGCTCCCGAGTTCTTTTTTTTTATGTCGCAGTGAATGAGTGAATATTGTCGTCGTCTTATTCAGTTACATGAGGGTTTGCGGCGACGGACCTCGTCATTTTGAACCATGGTCAAATGACGAGGACGACACCTGAGCTGGCACCCCTATCTCCTATATATATCGCGGAAGGAAATCATTTTTCTTAACAAGACCACGAAAACTTCCCATTTGAATTTATACACAGTTGGACCCCTATTTAACGAATTTCGCGATTTAACGAATTTTTCTCTTTCGCCGATTAAAAGGAAGACAAAAAAAAAAACTACAATTTAACGAATTATTAGCCCCGAATTAATTATTTCAGCAACTGAAGAATTTTTTTTATTAATTTGTATTAGAAGAAATTGGATTTTTTTAATTGACATATCCTTTTGTTCGGGAACAGAAAAAGACTTTTCTTTGCAGAGAATTTTTTTTTGACGAGAAGGGGTGAAGAGCATTATTAAACTTTACAAGTGCAGATTAGTCAAGAGTGTAACCTATCATGTGAGTCTTGAGTAGGACAGGAAACTCCTTTCTTATCTCAACTCAATCCATAACGCAATGGACATTTTAAAGATTTGGTTCATTTGATGACGGTGAAGTTGAGGAAATGGTTGATTGGTCGGATGCACTGAACAGCGATTCTGAAGCAGAAATGGATGATGAAACTCTTTATCAAAACTGTCACATTTTTTCCATGTTTGAAAACTGTGAGATCCTGCCTCTCTCTCTAATGCATGGAATGTAAATGATACAGTTAGGAATTGCAACATCGGACCAAAAGTTCAATACCGGTATTTGGTATTTTTTAGATCTTAATACCGCGGTTTTAATACCGGTAGTAGAAATTTTAGAAAAAGAAAGGAAACATAGGTGTTTTTTTTGCTTTATTTACCAGTTTTATTAGAGAGTGTAAATATCATAAAAAATAATTTGTAACTTATAAATTATAACAGTATATAAAGAATCACAAAAAAAAAGTAAAGGAACATAAAAAAGTGTCAAGTGTAGTACTATTACAAATTTTTGATATGTGATCTTAAAAAAAATTAATGCATCAATTGTAAAGTATGAGCTGCAAATACAATGTAAATAACAAACTCACCAATTTAAAAAAATATCGAAATATTACGCACTTCCTTCACAACTACAACCTTGTTTTAACAGATACGAATATCAGACTACAAATCCTGCGCATGTGCAGTATCGCTCTGAGCTGTAATAGGATAGTTTTCGCCCGCCTCCTTCGATGATTCACATATTTTATCATTTATATTAATTGTACGATGCAACTTTATATTCACCGGCTAATTAATTTCGCCCGTTAAACAGACACAAAAACGTGTACTATTTTGCTATGTTGGCGATCCCTGAACAAAGAGTGGAGAAAATTTTGAAAATTTCTAGTAAATAACGAAAAAAACGGTATTTAAACCGGTACCGGAATACCGGTATTACAAAATTGTTCAAATGGCTCAAAATAACGGTATTGCAATCCCTAGATATAGTGTAGAGTCGAAAAAGAATTCTTTCGAGTCAGGAATCCAAAAAGATTTTCAAACATCTATTCAATATTTTAAAAATCCCAGATAACTGTTGCTTAATAATTCACTAATAGTAATTTTAGCTGTTAAATAAACAGGGTGTAATTTCTAAATGTGATATTTTTTCCTATAGTTGCTCGCAGAATTTCGAAAAATCAAGTACAAAAAAATTGCATTTTGTTTGGATCCCCATATAACGAATAACCCAGTATTAACGAAAAAAATTTTCGATCCCGATGAACT
>BMAV01016838.1:72151-88462 GCA_019973955.1 Trichonephila inaurata madagascariensis
TTTCTTGGAGTCCCCAGCTGTGAGAAGAGCCGGATACAAGTGTCTCCTGTTCCTGCCTGATGAATCAACGAGGATTTAAGAGGACCTGTTCGCCCGTTTGTTTTTAGGGACGTTTTTCAAGAGTTCCCAGTGTCAAGACGTCATGAGTTCCTGCCTGTTTGTGAGGAGTGCGGTTTTTTAAGAAGTGATTTGTGTGTAAAATGAGTTCCTGAGTGTTTCTATGTCTACGTCTACAAATTTTAAGGTGAGTCTTTTCTTTGAGATTATTTTCGGGACAGCAACTGTGTATTGTTTTTTGTATGTAAAATTTTGAGATAAGGAATATAAAAGACTAGGTAAATTTAGTAAACAATAAGAAACTAGAAAGATTTTTGAGTTTTGTATGAAGTGTATAAATGTGCGATATTAGTATTTTTGTTTGAAATGTGAAATTTAGTATATAGTAGTTATACTTGTTGTGTTGGTACAATATTGTGTAGGATATTGTTGAGGTTATAGATTTGTGAAATTTAGTATACAGTAGTTATACTTGTTGTGTTGGTACAATATTGTGTAGGATATTGTTGAGGTTTTAGATTTGTGAAAGTTAGTATATAGTAGTTATACTTGTAGCGCTGAGGTATAGTGTGGAGTAGGTTATTGTGTTGGTTTTAGATTTGCGCACATTTGTAAAATATAGTTAAGTCTAGGTCTAGTGTATTGTTAGTTTACCTTGAGTCTGTGTATAATTTTTGTAACGATTAAGTTTAGATTTGGTTTTGTGTGTATTAGAGTATCATGGCGTTTCTGTTAAGAGAAAGAAAAGACGTATTGTTAGAAGTTGCGAAAGAATTAGGGGTAGAAGTTGATATTACTTTACCTAAGATGGAAATTAAGAGAATTTGTCAAAGTAAATTCTATAATGATGAAGTAGCTAAATGTTTGTTAGAGGGTATTTTGGAGGAAAAACAGGAAATCAAGGAACAGGAAGAACGTGAAGAACGTGAAAAACGGGAAATTAAGGAATTCGAGGAGCGTAGACTAGCTAGGGAATTTGAGTTAGCAAAACTAAGAGCTCAATTCAGAAATAAGTTAAAAGAAAATGAATTGAAGTCAGGGAATAGGATTAACAATCTCGCAAATGTTTATTATGTGTCAGGAAAACGTACCGCAGAAGTTAGTGAACCAGTTAATAAGTGTACGCCGTTTATTAACCAGGTAGTTAATAAAAGCGTGGAGAACGCCATATCTTGTGATTTTGAAAATGAGAATTGTCACCCCCCTGCTATAGACCCGAACTTCCCCCCCCCCCTTCTGAAGTAAGAGGGATAGGAACAGAAAAGAATAGCAAGTTTATGGTTGAAAAAGGGAAAGAAATAAATGTGGATAGAATTGGTCATTGTGTAAGGGAAGTGGGGTCGTTTGCAGGTGGAAAAAGTGTTAGAGCAGTAGCTTTGTGTGCAAAGCGGGTAATAAATTCCGATGAAATAGGAGCTGATTCTTTAGAATTGATAGAAGATAAGGAAATAGTGAACCCTGAAGTTTTGAGTTGTGAAAATAAATGCGAGGAAAAAGAAGATACCATTGGGACGTTAACGAATGGTGAAAAGCAGAACAGTGAATCGTGAAGGTTTTCGAAATCATACAATGGCTAAGATAGCAGGGCAGTTAAATGGAGGAAAAGAAAACATGTGTAAAGCTGAGGTGTGGGGAGGTTTGAGAGCTGAGTTAATAATGCGTTTGCCTCTCTCAAAACCAAAAGAGATTGATAGGAACAGTTTAGAGACGGATAATAGGTCTAGCCTTATTCAGAGTTTAATTTCGAGATAGATTTACCCGGAAAAAGAGATTTCAGTACCATTTATCGTCTTAATTTAATAAAATTGTACCGTAGGAAGCCGGATTTGGCAAATTTGGTTAGAGAGAATAGCTCGGAGGGAATAGTGAAAGATTCCGAAATTCTCTTTTCGGTAAAGCTATTTATGTATTTTAACTTTCAGGGTGTTTTAAGGGAAAGTCAAATGTATTTTAGATTATCGCCTGATCGAAGTAACTATTTAAGAATGATTAACACTAAAAAGAAAGAAGGGTTTCCTCCAGAACCTTGAACGATTTCTTTAAGGCAGAGGGATATTAATTTAAATACGGGAAAGCCGTTTAAAATCAAAACATGTTGTACATCCCAGATGTTAATTAATTCGCTACGTGAGGATAAAGAGTATCTCTTAGATTTAGATGTAAACGGGATGGGGCAGTTCAACCGTACTCTGCCCGTTGTTTGGTTAGGAAGAGTGAGCCGATACCCGTATCCACGTATTAAATGTATTAAGTGTGGGAATTTGAACCAGGTGACGCGAGCCGAGATTTATCTTTTGTTAAAAATGAAAGGTTTTGTGGGAAAGAATAGCGCTGTATCGTGGGTCACTGTACTGGATTTGTGGAAGTGGTATTTTCGTCGTTCTCTCATGATGAGTTATCCGAAGTATGCCGCATGCGTTATGCCGTTTGGCATGTACATTATTAAAAAAGTGAGGTTTAAGTTTGTACGCGCTTCTTCTTATGGATGTAATTTAACTACACAGATTATGAGATGGTTAGAGCAGATTGATGTATCACGAATGGTCGATATAGACATTCTGATGCAGATTTGGAAAAATCGTGTAAAGCAGATTGACCTTGTATTAAAATGGTTGAGTAGGATTGGGTCGGAAGTCAGATCGACCAAAGGTAAATTAGAGCCGTCGGAAAATTTGTTCCATGCACATAATATAGACTTAGTAAATTCATTGCATGAGCTAATGAGGTATGTTAATTATATTCCCAATTAAAATGTCAAATTTTCCTCAATAACTAACGAAATGGAAGGCAATACCACGAATTCTTAATAACCTGTCATAATGGTTGTGAGAATGCCTACCGATAGCCAAAATTTAACTTAATTTAAAAGGTCTTAGTTTAAACTGCTTAATTTAAAAAAAATTGTTTTAATGTTGTTTGCAAAGTTTGGAATTTATAGGTGTTTATTTTGTTTATTTAATATCGTGGGAAATATCATTGGAATAAGTAGATGGGAATAATCAATTCTTTGGATTTGTGCTAGGTGTGAATTAATATCTGTAGGAGTATGAGTGTTTGTGTATGTGTAAGGTGGAAGGATAATATGTGTTATTGAAAATCTTTTGTGTCTCTTAGTAATGCGTATACTCACAGATGTTTAACACAATTGATTGAGCGATTTGATGTATTGGAATTAGTGAAATATTATGATTTGATTTAACTTCTTTAAAACCCTAAAAATTTAAGGTGTGATGTAACTTACAGAAAAGGAAAAAGAATCCACACAAGATTTGGGATTTAAGTTTTAGTTGTACAGTGAATGTTTTATAGAATTTTGGATTTATTCAATTATTTTTCTACTTTTGATTGTATTTGTTACTTGGATTGCTGTCCTGGTCAGTCTCATTGATAAGACAACCTTTCGGTGTGAAATGTTAAGAACTGAACTAGCCAGAGGCCAGAGCAGTCCAGTGAAATGGACCTTTTCAGGGGGAAGGAGTTGTGACGTCTTCGATTGGGGTGAACCTCACCCATCTATTCAAGCGAAGTTTTATGGCTCCAAACAGACGTTAGGTGACAAGAGCACGTGGCCATGGGGTCATTGTGTATTGTCTGGCCTCGGACAAACGCAGACATCGAGTCTGGAATTTACAATAACCAAAAAGTGCCGGTGACAATAGGTTGACGTATAGGCGAAGCCTGTATGAAAGTCGGTGCCGAGAGAATGGGGCTATAAGGCCCAGGTGATGTGATGACTGGAAGTTTCAGAAGTTGGATGAGAATTATGGCGCCCTTAGATTCCAGACAGACGAGGAATGTGTTTGTGTTTGCCGCACAAATGGGAGTGGCCCGGGGACGAGGGCATACCTTTTTTTTTGGCCTGCCAATGAGGAAGACGAGGGGCGTGTGGTGGATCCGCTCCTGGTGTTTAAAAGGGGTTGATTTGAGGACGGAGGAAGGAAAAACTTGGACGGAGCCCTGGATGGAAACAGAGAGATAGAGCCCTGGAGTGAGACAGATAGAGAGCCCTGGAGTGAGACGGAGATCGAGCCCTGAATGGAAAACTTGATGTAGAGCCCTGGAAGGAGAAAACTGGAGAGGAGTCCTGAAAAGAAAAGGAAATAACGAGTGCCTTTCGGAAAAAGGATTGAACTCTCGTGAAACAGACTGTTCGCCCGGTTTGGCATATTTATTGGACATTTTAGTAACATATGAAGCAAATAAATACTGTTTTAATTTTAAAATGAGGCTGTGACAAATTTTCTTGTTTGCTAACTACTCACGACGTTACAGCACTAAATGCAAGTAAATTTTACTCAAGTCCGTTTTTATTTCATATGAATAACATTTTTTCCTTAAATACTGCATTTAACGCGTAATAAATTTAAAAGAACATTACTTTAATCTTAACACGTTATATTTAATGAAATTGTATTACATACTTTGGCCTCGGGATTGACCAAAAAATGATGCAGGCTTATAGCATTAAAGATCATGAAATTACAGTGTCTTTAAGAAAAAAAAAACACAGACGTGCAAAGAGTTATTGATAAGAAAATAACTAAGCATCATAACCAAGTATTGTTATAAACTTAAAGAGCATTCAACAAAAAAAACTACTTTACTGAGGTACTCGTAATTGTTCCATTCCAATTGGAAGATCCATTTTTGGTCTATTTGTAAATGTGTTCCAAAAATCTTTTTCCATGTGGAGAAATCGGTACCATTTTGTATAGGAAAAGATACACAGTATCTGTCCATAATATTTAAGGAGCTTCATTTCTTCAATCACTGTTTATTACGAATTATTCCAAAAAGTGAGAATGTTCCTTAACAATTGTCAAACAATATATAGATATAATAACAGTAACACATACCCCATTATGGCTAAAAGATTCCTTTTTGCAAAACTTTGCGTATAGATTTAGTTTTATTTTGAGTAAATATATCTGAAATCGTTTTTTACATTGATTTTATGACATTGAATTTATAACAAAGATTCAGAAAAAAATACTGAAATTATTTACGTTTTGCTGTGATTCGATGAATATGCTTTGACTGACACTATTCGGAGCTCGATCTACTAACCGCAATGGCATCCAACTTGGTATGCAGACTAAAGATTACATGGAAAGTACGATTTCGGGAAAGAAAAACTTTAGCTCCAAAAATTACCTACAGGTGTATTTATGGAGCCAACCAAACCGACAATCAGCATTAAACACGTCTTTGAAAGCAAAATCTACACTGGCGTGCAAAACTTAAGCAGCAGGTTTCTTTCTTTTGCCACGAGAAATCATCTGAAAGACATGAAATTCAGAAATGAGACACAGCGTTTTGTACTTAAATGTTGACGAAAGCATAGTTGTGTAAATAATACAATACATATAGTAGGGAATCAAACAAAAAAGGCTTTGTTAAATTCATAGTATCATTAAACATGATTGTCTGTCCAAGAGGAAGAACAATAGGCAGCTGTTCCTTAGTATGGGATATGCCCTCCCCATACTGCAAAGGTTGCTTCGCACCGTCTCTCCATATTCAGCACCAGGTTGTCCAACAGCTCTTGAGGTAAGAGTACCCATTCCTCAATCAGCATCTATTTCAGTTGTTGGGTGTTCCTCGGAGAGTGTAATCGTGCCGCAAGGCGTCTTCCCAAAGCATTCTACACATTTTCTATGGGATTTAAATCAAGGGAGAACGCTGGTGCCAATCCATTCGATTGATATCTTCACTTTCCAGTAGCTGCTGAATACCAGTAGCCGTGCATTGTCATCCATAAAATGAAGTCTGGTCCAATAGCAACTTGGAATGCGGACGGATCACTTCTTTACAATAGCAATCTCCGGTTACAGAAAAGCGTGGAACTCAGGCCTCCCATTCAGCATAATTCCTCCACAGACGACGACTCCAAGAACACCGTAAGGGTCTCTTTCCGTGATGTTATGGGGATGAAACCATGTCCCAACCTTTCTCCGAATCAACTGGCGTTATAATCGCTTGTAGCACTGAAATGACTCTCATCCGTTAAGACCGGACTCCATTGATGAGATGTCCAGTTTTTGTGCTCCTCACACCACTCTAAATGGTGCCAACTTTCAAAGGGATGCAGTGAATGGGTCACCTCTCTTTGTGTCTGTCCACAGTAAACCGACAATTGTTGCCTTGTTGCTGCACACAGTTAATGAGCAATGAGGCTTGCTGACTGGTATCGGGCTCTTTTCGCCTGAAGGACGACGTATCGGTCACCCACTGCAATTGTTTTCCTATGGCCTCCACCACCACCAGCTTTACCCATGGTTTGGAAGGCTTTGCAAGCGCGCGAAGCGGCACTTTTGTTGATTCCGAACTCTTCAGCCAGCTACACTTGTCAAACTATACCCCTTCTCCAGCTTTCCAATCATTTCACCACGTGAGAAGTCGGTCTGGTTCTTGGGCCTCCTTTCTTCTTTTTATTCTAGTCTTGAACTGCACGTGTCAACCGCACGGGCGTTTTGTGTACCCTCACGTCGCATATGACGTTTTGTTCCTGACATTTGCATGCGCATCACTTTTCTACCAAATTACATGTTAATTGTACTGATTGTAATAACTCCTTTTCTGCAATTTCATGGTTATCTGCTTAAAACAGTGTTTCTCAAACTGTGGGGCGCGCTCCCTGTGTGGGGGGCGCAATAACCCTTCAAGGGGGGCACGAGCATATCGAAAATAAAAGGTTAAAAAAATTAATTTACTGGAATGAAGTAAAACAAAATACTTTCTGATATAATAAAAAAAATACAGATTTACATTGATATGATTTATATATATCATCTGGTGAAAAAAGCGAATTGAAATGATTTATATATATCATCTGGTTATCATCAAAAATAAAAGATTCAACTTTGAAATCTCATTAGCTATCTTGTTATGTTGTTGTTACTAATGCCACCTGATCGGCAAGGGCCAGATCAAGGCCCACGAATTTCATCATGGTAAAGGGCTAAGTGACGCCTGTCGTTAGCCGTAGCTTTGAGCACCATGCAGGTGACAGTACGATTTGGCTCGGTTCCACCCCAATTTAGACTTGGATCCTATAACAAAATTAAAAATATATTTTGTTTGCTTTGCTGTAATCCTACGATGAGAGATTTTTTTATTACGTTTCTTTTAACCTAAAATATTACTTTTGCTGACTTTCGAACGTACTGGTATGGTTATCTGCGTCCCTTTTTTTAGGGAAGTTGTAAATTATATAATTCTGTTCCGCTTTTTTCAATATGAAAGAGTTTTATGATACATGGATAAGCATGTTGAGCACTTTGAAGGATTAATTGGCCAAGATTTATTTTTATGAGTATTCTGAAACATATAATACATAAATCGTTAATTCTGGGAAAACTGTTTATTTGTTACCGATGACCTTGACAGAGAATCCTCTAATATGACAGTCTTAATGGGAGCTAAAATGAATTGATCACATATCTCCTTTTTTGGGAGTGGCAAACGTTTTTTTATAATCTTAAGGTACTTGTTTTGACCGAGTTCCCGGCGCGACCACTTTTGTTCAAAAATATTTTCTTGAACATGCTGCATTTCCCCCTATGAATAACTTAGTGGTTTTAATTGTGATGTTGTACGACTGATTATGTATTATAAATGTAAATGAGCAGAATATAAAAAAAGAATTGGGCATCTGGGATCTCTGAAAGGAAATTGAAGCTAATCAAACAAGGGAAACACTTGCTGAAATAATGCATATTAATCATGTTAGTGAAAGTAAATTTGAGAAAAGCAATAAACATGAAACGAAAGGAAAATTTTCAATAGCTACATTAAGAATATCAAGAAAAATATGAAGCCATAAGTGTACCGCAAAATGCACTTCGCCCTGTCAAAAAGACACAAGAAAGAAAAAGTTCAACAGGATATTTGTCGATCATCAAAGGACATTAAAACTACAAAAACGTGAACAAAATGTGACAGTTTTGCTTGCAAATAACTTTCCTGTAATGTTAGCGAAAAGTGTCTGTGATTTGTGTCCTTTATTAAGGTCACGCACATTTGGAACAATTTAGTTCAGTTTTATTGGATTTTTTCTCAAATTATGAAAGAAAAATTGAAAAATCCTTGAAATAGGTAAGTATATTTTCTCTTAGTTAAATTATTCACTGAAATTGTGATTTTTATCGTGTATGTTGAAAATAATTATAAAAAAAAAAAGAATTGGGGTGAGTCACTCCCCGCCCCATTAACGTTAGTATCGAGTGCACACGTGATCCCGGGCTAAGACATTTTGAAGTTTTCTCGCTTTAAATATTAAAAATAACACAATTGTTATTCATTGGAATTTTTTCTTCTTTTTTTATTACTTAACATTTATTCTAAATGCTAATTCTGCGAGGCTTAAAATTACAGTTCGTTCAAAACCGTTTATAATATGAGCATTCATTTCAATAAATCATTTTACATTTTTGTATACATTGCCATGCACTTGGTTTTACTCTCCTTACAATTAAGCTATTATATCAAGAATAATATATTATTATTTTTTAAAAAAATAAACTCGTTTTAAAAATGGGTACTTCAGCCAGTGTAAGAACATGTTTAATAATTATTAGTGACTTCCATGGGCTTGTCTTGCAGAGCAAAGTTTTTCAAAGGAAGGCTAAAAATTAGAAATTGACACTTTGAGTTATTTTCTGATATTTAGCTCAAATCTATATTTTGTCTTCAAAGTAACCATCGTAGAAAATCCAGATTCACAAAAGTATGATGTTAAAAATGGTAATAGTATACGAAATACTTTTGTTTTCAGTGCAGAAAATTCAGCATCCACCTCTATCCAGAATTCAAAGAGTGATTTATTACAAAACTGCCCTTTAATTTCGTCACTGGATATGAAATCTGTGAAGATCTCTTTTTCGGCAGTTGAGAGCCCTTCTGAAGTATTTTGAAATAGATCCCTAACCCGTTTCGTAACTTGCTATCAATTTGCCCTTGTCTGTGTACTTGTAGATGCTTTATTATCATCGAATGCTCGCTGCGATTTAAAAATATATCTATGATTTTGTTTTAATCCACTGCCGTAAATACTTAATACTGTGATTTACAATTAACGCGTGAATTATGAAATGTACATTCGAGAGAGATTCGGTAGCTAATCGATTCGGCCAAGACTGACTGGAATTGTACGAGGTACAGCATTTTTACATGTTTTGTGCAGACGTCCGTTAGGTTACGTAGACTCTCGTGAACGTTCGCGAGAATGCCAGATGTAGTGGATATGATAAAGAGCAACATAGATTAGACTATTTTTTAATGACATTTGTACTTTTAGAAATGGATGATGGAGGAAATAAATCTTTAATTAAATATCATTTCTCAACATGTTTCAATTTAAAAAATAGAGAAAGAAAAATAACATAATTAACCTATTACTTAAAAGTAATTTACTTAAAATATGTATTACTTAAGAGTAACATATATAAAAAAAATGAATACTTATCTTATTAATTTGTACGGTTTATAATTAAGACCATATTACAGCTTTAGCGTCAAAGTACATTATTATTGCTTTCAATATATTATTATTATTATATAAGGGGGCGAGATAAAAAGTACGATTGAAAATTGGGTCGCCAGTATTGAAAGTTTGAGAAGCACTGGCTTAAAATATGTACATTATTGCTACTCCTTTCGTGACGGGTGTGTCATATATGCACCAGTCTCAAACCCCCTTATCGGGTGGCAAGCCGTTCAGTGTAATTTTCCGTTTGGAAAATGAGTTCAGTAGAATCACACAGTACGAAACGCGATTCACTGGGGCATCATCCGGCGGTCAGTGAGATCTGGGGTGGATGCATTTGTGACACAACCGTCACCAATATACTTTCCGTTGTTCAGTCCATCGCCCCGAAAAGGTGAAGTTTTGTACGCCAGTGTTAAATTTATACTTTCATACGCGACAGTCACTTTGGTATTTTGGGCTATATAAACATGTAGACCAGTGCTTCTCAAACTTTCAATATTTGTGACCCAATATTTTTTTTTATTGAGAACATTTATAACCCCGTGCACCACAAAGTATCACACGGGGGCTTACATAGAAGTAAGCGTGAAGCACACATTGCAAAGAAGAGAAGGATTACAACACAAACATCCCTGTCTTACCCGGGATTCGAACCCAGACCCTTCGGCACCGCAGTGACCCAATATTTAGTCATAATTTTCATCGCTTCCCCCTTCCTTACAATAATGTATTGAATTCAATAATACGCTAAAGCTACAACACACGATTTCATCTTAGTAAGTGTCCCCGAGGTATATTAACGTCTCGCTCAACCAAAACACCCCGACGTATATATACGTCTTTCCGAATTACGATCATTTCTATCCATAAAATTATTCCGAAGGCTTTGGAATACAATAAAAGGACCCTAATAGAGTTTGCGAAAGATTTACTTATATCAGAGGATTTCCTTATTTATTCCTTTTCTTCCACCCCCACCCTTTCAATACGTCACATACGTGTGCCTACGTGGAAAACGGTGGCATTGGGGAGTGAATCGCGTAACTTTTTATCGCCAGTTAGGAATTAATTATACACTGTACAAATTTATCAAGTTAAGTGTTAATTTTTGAAAAAAAATTTTTTGACAAACTCATGGAGTCCGGGTTATTAAACTTTTTCTTATAGTATTGCTGAATTTATATTATGAAATATACATCGTACAGTAATGATACTTTTATAATTTTATCATATCAGTGTAAATGTGTGTATTTTATTTTTTATAATGTCAGAATGTATTTTGTTTGTTTACTTTCAGTGAATTAATAATTTTTTTTTAATTATCTTTTGCTTACAGCTTTTCAATGTGCTTGCGTCCACCTCGTAGAATTGTCATGCCCGGATCTAGGTAAGGAGGATTTATCACTCAGTGCTTTGAAAGGAATGAATAAGAAAACTCGAGGAAACAGACAATTCATCCAGACTATGAAGCGAAACCTGTCTCATAACAAATGATGCGCAACTCAAATTAGTATAAAAACTAGATTATAAATTGAAATAAAACAGAATAATTCCTATAAAAAACCAACTCTATCTTTACATTTTAATTGTCTGGGTGCTTATGATTGCTAGTTTCTATGAGCAAAGCTTAAATTGGTAGATTAATCAACATTTGCTCTTTTGATTGCTTAAATCGAACGTAATAATTAGGATTGCTTAGAATACTAAATAATAATTTAATACATAGTTCATATATGCATTTGTATTCAAATATAAATTCCTTTAAATAGGCTTTGAAAGAAATATGGAATGCTTTTGCAGTAAAAAAGAAAAAAAGGCGACATTATTTTTAAAAAATAAAGCAGATAAAGCAAATTACAGAGAATTTGAATTTTAACATATTGCTACGAATTTTGTGTAAATAGTGTAAATAATTTGTATTTGAGTGTTTAACGCATTTATATTACTCTATGTTATATTTATTTCATGTTAAAAATGTGCTACTCACAAGCAATGCCGCCCCTTACGTTATAATGGTGATTCAATGAGAACTTGGCGAAATATTGGCGGTAGAGCCAAGTTGGCATCATTTTTGGCGACCAAGTTGGCGGCCAATTTGGCGACTTTGGCGACCATTTTGGCGTCTTTGGCGACCATGTTGGCGAGTTCGGAATCCTCTAGAATCTTCTAGAAAGTAGTAGATCTCTCCACTAGTGTCACGTTCAATGATACGAGCTGTTATATTTCTGGAAGTTTCTGTCGCGCCTATAAAGGAGATGCTCGCCGGGACGGTGAGGAGTCTGGATTAAACCAGCGAGTAGTGAGGATTGTTTTGACTAGCGATTAGCTCGGCTGTGCTTGTGAATAATCTTTACTTACGTGTATTTTTAAACACTGGTTATTGTGTTTGATTGCTGTTGAAGGTGTGAAGACCTTCGGATATTTACTCTGTGAATATTGCTGTTGAATCCTGTATTTAAAGGATTGGATTTTTGATAATAAATTCGCATCGCTCTTAAAGAACTGTTTATTTTCTTTGTGATTGTTTTGCATAAAATCCCCGAACCCTCGGAACTACGTAACAATATTATTGCACTGGAAATGTGTTAGAATTAAGGGATGCGTAAAGTAAATTCTTTTTCTTATGATTAGTATTGTTGTACAATAATGCATCAATTAGTACAATGGCAATTATTCTGTCAAAAAAACGACATTGTTAATGCAACAATATAAGCGCATCCCAACACTTAGAAGTATTTTTATGTTTGGCCATTTGAATTATTGTTTCTGAAAACTAAGTAATCTTTGTGAAACTGCGATTAATATATTATTTTTAATTTGTGATTTTTATTGATTATACATCTGTGGATTGCGAAGATGGGTTGTGGATTTCTGAAGAGGCTGATTTATAACATGTAAGTAATACAACAGCATTTTTAAAGCATATTTAAGTTCATTATATTCATTTGGATGTGATAAATATTTTAGTTCGTTGTTTGAAGTAAAGATATATGACTTCGTTTACAAATATTGTGCAAACTTAGGAATTTATTAAATGGATTTTAGAACTTTGCTGGATCAGAAGACAGCTAACCATTTATAATTTATTTTTGAAAATTAGATAAATGTGTTAATTTCCTGAAAATAAAACAGTTATGGTTGAATTTTGTAAGCACACGAGGAAAAAGATAGATTTTATTACCTAAAGTAGTATAAAATCAAGTGAATGAAAAAACAATGTCTGCATTTTTTCAAAATCACTTCAAAAAAAGCTGAGAATGAAGTAAAATTGAGTAATAATTTTAGATTACAGCTTTTATTTTTCTAACTTTAAAAATTAAAATAAAAATTTATTTAATTGTGTATGAAAGCTAAAATTAATTTTTTTGAAATCTATAAGACATTTAAATTTTTTTACATTGAGACATTTTCAAATAGAGGAAAGCGTTTTTTTCACAATTGTTCTTCTCAATAGCAACACAATGAACAAAGCTCGATGTAAATTTGAATTTTAAATAGTAAAATTAAAGTACACACATTTTACTATATTTCTCAAAAATAAAAAAAGCTGTGATTTGTAAGTAAGGTTCCCCAAGTGAAATATATTGCATAATAAAACAAAATTTTAAGATACAAGGACAGTATATTACTAAGTTAACAGTCTTGAATGCAGTACTAAAAGTAGTAAACAATGCAGAATTTACAGTAAAAACGCAGTACTGACAGTACTAAATTAATAGTACTATAAACAGAAATAATATAACAGAAGTAACTGATATGTACAGAATTTATATATATATATATATATATATAGTTCAGGTAATAACTATACTAAATGCAGTACTTTTAGTATTTAAAAATGATAGTACACTTCTATAAACAGTACTAAATTAAAGTACTTTTTAAAGGTATTTTATTACGCGTAACTCGATCGAATGTAGAGAAGTTCGTTTTTGCATATGTTAAGAAGTTGTGTCTCATACTAAACAAAAAAAATGACGAATTATACTTGCGACCGTTTTTATCAAGATCGGATGCCTGACGAGATTTTCTTTCCTTTGCAGCTGCTACAACTTGAAGAAGCGACCCCTCCACAAATCGCAAAGTTGCGCTACGTAAGGGCCATCACGAGCGCCTCAACGAGAAGCGACTGTTGTATGTGTTGAAGTAAAAACCCTTCCACTTCGATTTCCGTTGAGGATCTACGTTGTTGCGCTTGGTTTCAAGAGGTACCAAAGCGCTCTTTTACTAGCGGGAAAAATATTAAGACATGCAAGTATCGGGTCATTACAACCCGATTGGAACATCACGAGGGCTCTGATGTAAAAAATTTAATTTCAATGCAACCCGGTATGAAACACCTAGAGGGCTGTGATATAAAAACTTAAATCTCATCGCAACTCGGTCGGAACATCAAAAGGGCTGTGGTATAAAAACTGTAATCTCATCGCATCTCGATATGGAACATCAAGAGGGCTGTGGTATAAAAACAGTAATCTCATCGCATCCCGATATGAAACATCAAGAGGGCTGTGGTATAAAAACTGTAATCTCATCGCATCCCGATAGGGAACATCTAGAGGACTGTGATATAAAAATTGCAATTCCACTGCATCTGAGTTTAATATAATGCTTCACAGAAATATCGCTTTGTAAATTGGAAAAAGCATAACTTTTTCATCGAACATCGCGGAAGTACATAAACAATCGCTTAGAGCTGACATGTCAAATTCGTATGATATTGTGGGTCACATGATCTATTTTATATTAAGTTGGCTTTTTAATATTCAAAAAATTAATGAAATATGATTTTTAGAATGATTTTGATATGCATTTATTACTCAAAATTTATTTATATTATACTTACACAATCATCTCATATTCCATGTTAGTTTTACAATCAAACTATTAATTTTTCATATTTTTTATATGAAAACAAAACAGTTATAATAAGAGAAATAGTGTTTAATATTACTTTTCAGAAGATATTTTTTCACAAAACAAGTCATCAAAATTTAGTTGAACATATTGAGCTGATGAAATGTTTCTAATTAATGGTAAATGCTGATGGAGGGGGGATAATCTTGACCTTTCTGAATTTTTGTTATGTTTTCATTGAAGAAAACAGTTTCTCACATAAATCAGTGATACCGAACATATTCATTGTACGCGTAACAAACACAGACATTTTAGAAAAGTGATTTACAGATAAATATGTATAAAAATCTGGAATTTCAAGTTCCATACATTTTTGCTTCAACGAAGAATTGCATTGGATGATTTCAGTTAACTCAATTTGTATGTTTTCATCTACAATTTCAATATCGATGAATACAGGTGAAGTGTAAAAATATGAAATTGTAATTTGTAGCTTTTTAAATCAAAAAAATTTCAATCGAATTCCATTTCTAACAATTTTATTTGTTGAGCCAGCTTTCCTCAAACTGTGGGACGCACCCGCCTAAGGGGGGTGTGATAACTCTACAAGGGCATATTGAAAAGTCTGAAAAAATATTCAAAAAAATTATTAAAATACATTTTGACATAATAAAAAAATAAAATACACATTTACACTGCTATAATATACTTATAAATGTATCAGTGTTGCACATTGTATTTGATAATTAATTTAACAATACCAAGTTAAGAACAAGTGCCGGCTGAGGGGCGTGGTTAGTTTGTCGCTGGCCTTCTGCACCTAAAGTTGCGGGTTTGACCCCGGCCCAAGTCGATGGATTTTCATGATGCAGAGAATCGACAGCAGCCATGTCGTTAGATTATACGGCATGTAAAAGATCCCTAGAGTGTCTGTTTGGCTTGGGTGCTTTCAGCAAAATTAAATCCTAGAACAGGTTCGCATCGTCAGAGCTCAGGTGCCTCCCTCTAGGGAGAAACTGGGCGTCAAAATTACATGCGATAATTGGTATCCGCCTATATGGTGTCGCACTAAAAAGAGATACCAGCTTCCGGGGAATATACTAGGTCTACAATGGTTATAAACTCAAATCCACTGCCCTCATTAGAAATAAGTAAAGAACAAGTTTAATAATGAGCTTGTCATATATAAAATTATATACAAAAATTAACACTTATCTTGATAATTTGTACGGTTTATAATTGATCTTGAAACTGCCGATTAAAAGTTACGCGATTCACTCCCCAATGTCACCGCTTTCCACGTAGGCACGCGTTTATGATGTATTGGGAGACGGTGGGGGGGGGGGCGCGCAAAGGAATAAATAAGCAAATTCTCTGAAATATGTAAATCCTTCCCAAACACTGTCAAGGTCCTTTTATTGGATTCCAAAGCCATCGGAATAATTTTATGGATAGCAGCACACAGAACAGATAATACACTGGTGTGCAAAACTTAAGCAACAATGTAAAAATTTAGCAGATAGCCATGAAATTGCAGAAAAGGAGGTCTGGAGATCAGTAGAGGGAACACGTAAGTCAGTAGAAACGTCATGCGTATGCAAATATCAGGAACAAAACGTCAGAAGCGATGTGAGCGTACGCAAAACGCGTGATGTCGGCGCGCGCTGCTCAACAGTAGAATGAAATGAAGGACGGAGACGCAATTCACCATATTCTCTGCAAGTGCCAGTGAGTCAGTTCGTGAAATATGGCTAGAAGAAATCATCTGGATGACTTCACACGTGGAAGAATGATCGGAAAGCTGGAGGAGGGGCGTACTGTCACCAGTGTAGCTGCAGAGTTCGGAATCAACAAAAGTGTCGTTTCGCGCGCTTGGAAAGCGTTCCAAACCACAGGTACAGCTGTTA
>BMAV01016838.1:114512-124845 GCA_019973955.1 Trichonephila inaurata madagascariensis
TTTGGCCGTACAAGGGTTGAAAATAGAGCTACGCTGGCAACTGTTCACATTACTTATCATGATTCAAACTCGGTGGCGCAACTGCCCATGAGAGCCAGGGCCTACTGTGCCTGTCCCAGTACACGTGACCATTGGGAGCTGAGGCGTGAGATCAGGTGTCCCGATCAGGTAGTCAGTCTGAAGCGAGACCTCTAGTGTTTAAGTCCCCAAGCAAGCTTGGTACTTATTTATCGACCCACTGCAATAGGGATGAAGGGCTGAGTCGACCTTACCCAGCCTGGGAATTTACCTATCATAACAACTGAAAATATTCACATAATCGTATGTATGTCTGGAACATATTACAAGAAAATCAGAAAATAAAAATGGGCAGAATATATACTTTATGACAATAATACAAAACAAAATTATTTTTGTTGTGTTTAAATTTTTTTTAATATTAAAATTTCTAATAGTTTTTTAGGACAATTGAAATTAATTTTCTAAATTCGTCTTTCTTTTCATCCGAGGCCCCGTAAACAGAGAGAATAAATACACTTCAGACCCGTTAATTACTATCCATTGAAGAGCAAGACTAATTCCAGCAGCCACGTAATTTCGGCTCCAAATATCAAACTCCAGGATAAATTCAACAATGAATAAATGATAGTTTAAAAAAACTAAAAAAACGCATTTTTATTGTAGATCGAACTAAAAAATGAAAAATAAATTATAGTTTTAAAAAAAACTAAAAAACAGGCTTTTATAGTGAATCGAACTAAAAAGCAAAAAAATAATTCTTCATATAAGAATAAAATGATTAACGAGAAAATTAATGTCATTGGGGTAAAAGCGTGGGGTGTGCTTTATACTACATTTTTACATTAATTCATCATTTCGGAATAGAGAGAGAACAAGTAAGAAATTATAACAATTAGTATAGAACACCCTATGCTTTTACCCCCAATGACATTGATTTTCTCGTTAATCATTTTATTCTTATATTAAAAATTATTATTTTTTATTTTACTTTTTAGTTCGATTCTCTATAAAAGCGTGTTTTTCAATTTTTTTAAAACTAATTTTTCAAAAGGCAGGCTCGCGGGATTGTTGAACTCGCGAGACTCTCCCGTGAGCCGCTTGTTCCTTATCAAATCACGTGATGTGCACCCCTTAAATAAACCTCAGAAGAATGGGAAGAGCTGTGTAGTGGAAGAATAAGAAATAAACAAAACAAAAGGAGAGACTCCACTTGGCATTCTAAATTGGGTAACATCCTTGCACAACTTATCGCAGGACAGTATGTTTTATCTCAAGTATGAGTAATATCGAACGGTGTTTTTCTATTAATAATTTTCCCCCTTTGCTCACTCAAGAGCATAGCGCGATTTCGATTTCGCGAGATCTCCAAACGATGAATCTTTAAAGGGCACTTTACTGTTTTCGTTTATCTGGTCTTTGCTGTTTCAATTTAACGAGCTATTTGCCGAGAGATTTTCTGTTATAGAGAATAAGTAAACTCTAAAAAAGATACTATGTAACATACAGTTTATTTTTAATTATTTGCTTCTTTCTCAAAACTGTCTTTGAAATTTTTAATAATTTTTTTAAAAAAAAAAAAAAACAATTTTAGAGCCAGATTAAAAAAAAAATCTGTATGTGTGGTTGCCAAATAATTAAACGAAAAAAAGAAAGTTTTCTTTCACGTTCTAGTCTGCTGACAGTGTGTCTCATTGGTCGACCATTTTTCTTACCCGTGACGTCAAGTACGAAGCTGTGTGATGAAATGATATAAGACGATAGAGTTTACCGTTGCCTTTCTCATTAATTTTCACTTTTCCCGCCAGCGAAACTTCCCCCTTTTAGATCGCGTTACTTTTTTTTTTATTTTGTCTTTTCCTTTTTTCAGTAAAAGGTGGTTTTTATCTTTTTACGCATCATGAACTTTCAATAGTAATCGTAGGTTTCATACCTTATATTTTAATCAGTTTTTGAAATTATTCGAATTCATCGTTCGTTGTCCAAGATGCCAAATTTTGAAATGAATGGTCATACTGAGAAGACTTCGACTCCAAAAATCCGTTTCCAGAATTTGGAATTAAGATGCATGGAGGATTATCACAAACTGTACCAATTGTCCGTTGAGAATCCTGAAGTATTCTGGACTCGAATAGCAGATGAATTCGCCTGGCACAAAAAGCCGAATGAGAACTGTTGTTCCTATAACTTCGATCCAACCAAAGGCCCAGTTAGCATAAAATGGATGGAAAATGGAGAGACAAATATTTGTTACAATGCTTTGGACTTAAATGTTAAGAACGGTCTGGGAAACAAGATAGCTTATTACTGGTGAGTATAATTTCGAACAACCATTTTTTCCCCTCATTAAATGTTTGTAAGAAGCAATCGTAGAATTAAATAAATCTATTTCATTTCATATATCAATTGATTTTACTGATTCAAAAAAATGTCAATGTCGCTTATAAAGTTTATTTTGATATAAATTCGTAGGTATTCAAGATATTTTCGTCAACAAACAGAGTTAGAATATTCCACGCACTTTTAAAAGTCAAATTCTTTCTTCGGCTTGTTGCTTTGAAATCGGATTATTATCCGATTTAAATCTACTTTCAAGCATGCGCCAAGCTTGACTTCTTAAATTGATTTCTCTTGATATTCATAATATTTATTTATAGAATTGCTTTCTCCCATTTTTCAAAATTATTCAAAATATGGCTGCATGTGAATGTAAATATAATATATTTATGATGAATGTAAATATATTTATGATAAATGTAATAAATATTTATTATAATGGCATTCATTTCTTCGTTTAAAATAATTTTTAATGTAGTAACTCTAAACACTAAACGCTCTTAAAAACTGCAAAAAAGTTCGAATTAGTTTTAATAAATTAGCCAATTTGCTGTAACTTATAATGAAACTCGTATAATATAATTAGTATCACATCAGAGAATAAAATATGAAATACAGAATTTGTAATTAAATTTAGTTCTTAGTGTTCTAAATGTATGCTTGATTTTTAAATTTTGAATAAAATAATTGGAAGTCTAGTAGTGCTTAAATTGAATATCTTTGTTCTTTAAAGATCAGCAGATTCGGTACAGATATCTTGATTGTATCGAATACAGTTGAATCGGAACAAGTGCATTTCTTCGCTTTCAATTGAACCAAAGAGGAAGTGCGAATTTTTTATTATTTGTTTGTAATAAAAATAGTCATTAATATTCGTATTAAATTTACAATTACTTTTAATTTATTGATTTTCAAATGTTTTATGCTTGAAATAAGTTAACAACCTCATTATTCCACGTAAAAACCATAGATTGGATTCTTCCCAACTGTATGTTCTTTAAATATGTTTCATACAGTTAATAAAAGTTTGTCATCTTTTTTGATAATCGTTGAAGAGGAAAATGGATTTGTTTATCTTTTGTGTGTTAGAATGATCTGTTTGTGCTGTGGGATGGCAAATATACTGGTAAATTGAGGAAAATGTCATGGAAATTTCCCAATCATTCTCGGAAGGGAAAAAAACCAGATTTATTTCTTGATATTTATAATTACCATTTTTTCTTAAATTCACCGTACAGTGAACTACCGAAACGTCACAATTTTACAACTTTTAGGGTTAAAATGAAATAGTTTTTGAGGCCAAATTTTTTTGGTGATCTTTTGGTTATAAAACTATTTTATTCTAAGAAAAAATTTAGTTAACCCTTATAATAATTTGGTAACTTTTTAAAACTCGCCAACTTCGCTCTTTATTAAAATGTCGAACCTGTACCCAGTACTACTTTTTAATCTGTCTACTCTGCACATTTCAAAACTCGGGATGGAATGAAACCTTACAGTTTAAAGATATCCCTTTCCATATTCTGTTTGTATAATTTTACATTAAATGTTACCTTTATTTCCATATTTGAGAACTCAAATTTTGAATATCTTCGGTAAATTATGCTTCTAAATAGTTCCTATACCAGATAATTGAACCGTAATAATGCAATGACAGAGACAACAGTTCTTGCAGGCCCAATTAAATGACTGTTGAATTCAATAGTTTCAGTTCCTCAGATTTTTCGTGTGGTCTGCATTCAGTCCACCAAAATACAACGGCTACTGGCAACAGATCTCTTAGGTCCTTGGTCAGGCAGGTAGCCTAGTGGTTATGGTCACGAACTCGTGGTGCGACCGCGGTAGCCTAGTGCAGTGATTCCTAACCTCCGGGCCGCGGACCGGTCCGTGGATCAAACAGCCACCAATGAACATTAAGTTGTTTCTATTTAATTTAATGTGGTGTATTTTTCTCTCGGGGTTTGTACGACTTTCCATAGAAATCCTTTTATATTCAGTGTTAAATCGCTTTATATTCATTTTTGGTGACTATTTTATTTTGAATGCATGTTTGAATACAACTAAATTAAAATAATTAAATTAAAACAATCTTAAATATAAATAATCAACGTCCCCCCTCTCCCCTCAGAGGGCCGCGGTAAAATAATCAAACGTTGACTTGACCGCGGTGATAAAAAGGTTAGGAAGCGCTGGCCTAGAGGTCAAGGTCACGGATTCGTGGCAGGTGTGTCTGCGGTAGCCCAGTGGTCAAGCCATCGAATCATGAGTTCGAGCCCAGTGCCACTGAAGACCCACCGTGTAAGATAACGATGCACGTTAATTCTGTCGAGAGCTCAAACATCCTCCCGTTGGTGTGGTGTGAAAGTTAGAAGAGGGGGTGCCAGCTCAGGTGTCGTCCTCGTCACTTGACCATGGTTCAAAATGACGAGCTCTGTCGCCAAAAGCCCTCGTGTAGCTGAACAGTGCGACGTTAATACTCACTCACTCGAGTTCGAGCTGAAGACCTAACCGTGTAGAAGGGCTGATGCATGTTAAATCCGTCGAAGTTCAAATAATCTCCCGTTTGTGTGGTGTGGAAGTTTAGAGAGGGGTACCAACTCGAGTGTCATTCTCGTCCCTTGACCATGGTTCAAAATTACGAAGTCCGTCGCCAAAATCCCTCGTGCAGCTGAATAGGGTGACGTTGATATTACCTCACAAACTAATGGTTGGCGTGTCACGAGTTCTAGGTTAATGCCACTGGAGACCCCCAGTGTAGAGATGACTTATGCTCTTTAAATCTGTCGAGCTCAAAGTCTCCTTTTTAGCGCGGTGTGGAAGATTGGCGTGTTGAGTGCCAGCTCAGGTGTCGTCCTCGTCAATTGACCGTGGTTCAAAATGAGGAGGTCCGTCGTCAATAACCCTCGTGTTGCCTTAGAGTTCGATGTTAATGAACACTCAGGCAAGTCAGATCCTTGATCAAGTACCTAGCCCTCCTAATCACGAGTTCGAGTCCCGATTCTATTAAAGATCGTATGGAATAATTCATCTGAATATTAAGAGGAGTGGGAAACCTCTATACCAACAATGTTAAACTGGCTGTTTTCGATGTACCTTTTCTCAAAGTCTGTTATATGTACATGTTTGAAATTTTTCATACTATTAAAAGTACACCTTTCTCATTATACTGAATTGAGCTTTTAGCTAATTTTGAATATTTTATCAAACATAGTGAAATTTGACCCATTTTTCACATAAAAAAAATTTTAAAAATTTCTTTTTTACGAGTTTTTTGCCAAAAGTTCATTTCGATATATAATAGCCATCATTATAAATATATCATAAAATTTTACATCCCTGTGAACGATAGTTTCTCAGAAAAGGTACATCAAACATCAAAATTTACATTTTGAGATAAATTGATTTTAATGTATATAGCGAGACTTCTAATCGGCTAGGAAATAAAAAAAATAAATAAAAGGCTCAATTTACAATAAAAGATGCATGTGTTTTGGTTTATATCAAACGTTCAACTTTTAAGCGAAAACTAAGTACTTTGTTTACATTTTTTGCCATTCAAATGGGAGTAGCTCAGTTTCAACGATTATTAAAAAATAGGTTTTAAAGGCTTCTAATTATCCTATAAGTTTAAGGTGCTTTTAAAAAGGTTAAAATTTATATAATTTGAAAATGTAAAAATCTCATTGTCAAAAATAAGATTTTAGTTTTCCAATACCCCTTAAAGGACCATAAAGCAGTGTTGTGGTGAACGATTTAGTCGGATGTGTCGCCAATGCTCCATTTAGATTCTTCATGTGGAAACCTTAAAATTCAAAGCTCAAGTGAAACGCATGTCTCCAATAGCTGTCGTGTGGCTTCAAAGTGTGACTAAACAAGTCATTAAGGTATCAGACTACTCTAAAATCATGATTTTTTTTCAAAAATGGATAATTTTTTTATGATTTTATTTTATAGTCTATTTTATTAGCTTTATAAAAATGCTAAGTTTTTGTTTTCCATTCAATAGAACAAAAACTGACGCCATACGTTTAGATAAGATGTCAAACTTTAAAGTGCGTTTTACTCGAAAAGTTCAAACGGGGACAGCGATTGCTGAAAAAGTTTTTAAAATAATTTGCTGAAATTTTTTGTGTATGTTCTGTATAACAGTAGAAGTATTTTAACCTTCAGATGTATCAATCACTGTTTTATTACAAAATTTACAGTTCATTATGTGAATATAATCACTGTGTTTTTTAAGCAATTTCATATAATAGCCAAGATAAAGTACTCTAGTTTTTGTAAAAATCAAAATATCTCTTATCCTGAGGGTCATTTCAAAAAAGAATAGCAAAGTAATATATCAAAATTGAACAATTTAGAATTCGTCCACTGACTATTTGTACAGAGCGGGCCCCATTTATGTAATTTTTTTTCAATTTTTCCCATTTTAGTAGTAATTTTCCTTTTCTTAATTTTAGCTTTTTTTTCTTAAAATGTACTAAATAAATCTAAAAAATCTCCATATCTCCATTCTTTTTTTAAAAAAGTCGCAAGTAGTCGGATACCTTAACCAATTTCCTTTTCTCAAATTCCTTTAAAAAACAGCCTAGTAACAAATCCATTCCCATCTTAAGGTTGGTTTTCCTGTTTCCTTTTACGTAAGTGTTGAATAACTCTTCAGAAAGGTATACACCCTTTTATTCGAATAACTTGGAATCATTATCACTACAAGCCCTCCAAAAACAGCTTAATCTTTCATCTTAAAACATCGAGGATTCCTAAGTACTTCCAACAAAATGTGTCATAATCAAGTTATTTTTATTGCGATATGCAATCTTGTTCCATCAAGTTAAAACACCGTACTTTTTAGTAATGAATGGATGATTGCAAAAGCACTGTTGAGTTGAATATTTGTCACCAGTTTGTTAATAACATTTAGTTCTATAACATTAAAGAATAGAAAAATACTATTTAGAATTCGAAGAACCCTTTTTATTCCATTAGGCTTAGCTGCGCTGACATCAAAACGTTGCAATGCTAAAATACGGACTGTTGCCAATCGGGTAAACTGAAGAAGGTTACAAAGAAATTGCTTCCAGATTTACAAGTATAAACATATAAATACAGTTAGTTTACATAAAATACAAAATATAGTAAATTACATATGCCTAAATATAAAATTATGGAATAGATTTTAAAAATTAATTATTTTTCAAATTATATAATGTTCTATTATATTTTATTACATTTTTGTTTGTTGAGTTGAATAATATTTGTCTCAACAGCACAAAGACTCGGCAGATAGTGGATTGTTAAAACTTTCAGTCACTTATGTTTTTGCTATTTTATTATAATCTGCAATATAGCTAGTTCCATTCTGTGGATAACTGTGCATTTTTTATTATTCTAATCTCTGTAAAATTAACCGGTATATCTCTTTAGAGTAGGAATTAACTTGTTCAGGGCATCATTTTCTAGCTAAAAAAACTGTCACGCGAGTACAGAAGTATTATAGGTACTGCTTGGAAAAAAGGGAAAATTTAGCTTTGAAACAGAACAATGCGTAATCTCAAAGATGTCTTTAGATGTTTGAGGCCATGGGCCTCTATGCAAAAGTAGGGCCTACCTGAAATCTTTAAAAGTAGACAGTATGTAACACACATCGTCAAATACTCCTTCGAACGGTAATTTGAAACAAATGTGCACGGCACACAATCTCAAAAACCTAGGTAGGCTCAGACCGGCTCGACTGAAGGCTGTATTTCGACTAAATAAGTTCAATGATTGTTTACAGTATTCAGCCTAGACATGGACAACGTCATCACTTAATAATAGTCTTGCCTTTTCTGCCAATTGGCATGCAGTTTGAAATTCCTTGTTTTTTGAGAATATGTACTGGAATAATATTTGACCACTTTAAAATTATCTGGGTCATAACCTTGTTAAGACTGAGTCGAGAACGAAACGAGTCCCTGGGCCAGTCGGTACATGCCTTGAGACGTCCCTGCGTAATGCATTTTTACTCTTTAAGGTATCAGACTACATTCGGAACCAAAAGCGCATAAATGGATAATTGTCATGATATTTAGTGTCACTTAGATTTGAATACATGTACCAGGTGTATGCAAATGAAATGAGACGATCGTTTTAAAAAACGCAATAAATTTGCGAAACTGTTAATATTTCTTTATTTGAAATAATATCCATCACTAGCTACACATTTGCCCCATCTTTCGGGCAATTTGTGAATACCACGCTAAAAAAATGATCGGTTTTTTGAGGCCAGCCAGTCAAGATTTGACGTTTTCATAAGAAGTGAAGCGCTGGTCAGGCAATGCGTGTCCCAATGATGCAAATAGGTGGTAATCGGAAGGAGCAAAGTCTGGCGAATAAGCCGCATGCGCTAAGTGCTCCTAGCCGAGCGCCTTAACTATGTCCTTGGTAGGTTTAGCACGGTGACTATATGTGCGTTGTCATGAAGGAAAATAACTTTGTGCTGCCGTTTCTTGTATTGCTCACGTTTTTTCGAGTATAACACCGTTCAAATTAAGTAACTGTTGCTTGGAGTGATCAGTATTAACGGTTTCACCGTATTTAAGAAGCATAATAGATTGGTCCCTCCTGATCCCAGAAAATACACAGCATCGTCTTGCGGCGGAAGCGATTTGGCCTTGTGGTCGATTTGGACGGCTGTCCGGGGTCAACATATGATCGATTATCCTTGGTATTCTCAAAATAAATCAATTTTTCATCGCCAGTCACAATACGATGGAGATATGACTTGCGTTTGTAGCGGGCAAGCAACATTTCGCACATGATTTTTCGGTTGACGGTCCGTTAGCTCGTGTGGTACCCATCTACCGATCTTTATCATCTTGCCCATTGCTTTGAGACGATGGGAAACATTCAATTGTTCTGCAAGATGTTCTTGCGCGTTTGGTCATCATCTTCATCGAGTAATGCTTGCAATTCAGCATCTTCAAATTTGTTTCTGGTCTGCCACGTTCCTCGTTTCTCACATCGAAATCACCATTTTGAAACTTTTCAAACCACCTGTAGCACTGTGCACGTCTCAGAGCATTGCCACCGTATGCTTCTACAAGCATTTGATGCGATTTGGCAGCATTTTTCTTCAGATGGTAACAAAAAATTAATGCTGTCCGCAAATCATGGTCGGAAGGCATAAAATTCGACATTTTCAACACAGTAAAAAAAATACAATGCACGCTGAAACTCGTCTAAATGTAAACTAAACGTGAGTATCAAAGGTCAAACTATAAAAAAAATCACGTGTCACGGTTTTGTATTGTTTGCATATATGCGTGGCGACATCTGTTAGCAATCGTCTCATTTGATATGCATACACCTGGTATAAAATTATTTTAAGGACATTTTGACAAAAAAAAAACTTATTTAAATACAATATTTTGGCAAAAAATTAACTTAGAATAATCTTTCTTCAAAATGTTCTCCTTTTGTGAAAAATGCTTCTATTATAATATTTTGCGTGTATATAGCTCAGACCTCTCTACGGAGGCTCAACTAGAATTTTTGAAAAATTCACATTATTTTCAGAGTTACCACCAATTTAAATAATTATTGGCGTTTTTTGTTAAAATTGCTCCGCTCTGTTGTCGTAAAATATGGATAAACCCACTTCTAAGTTATATATTTCAAAAATTCTAGTTGAGCCTCTGTACAGAGGTCTGAACTATATACAGGCAAAATATTGTAATAGAATAATTTTTTTTCCAAATGTTCTCCTTTTGTGAAAAATGCTTCTAAGTTAATTTTTTGCCGAAATATTGTATTTAAATTTTTTTTGCCAAAATGTCCTTAAAACAATTTTATACATGTATTCTAATCTAAGTGACACTAAATATCATGAAAATGATCCATTTATGCGCTTTTTTAAAATCACGGTTCCATACGTAGTCGGATACCTTAAAGAAATCTTGGTTTGGGATTCAAAATTCATTTTAAAGATTTCTTTAAG